>JAKWBJ010000459.1:0-59452 GCA_023159175.1 Wohlfahrtia magnifica | reverse complement strand
GGGGCTAAAGGCTCAGATTTTGCTTTATTTTCTGATTATCTAGCACTGCTCATCATTACGAATTAACTTTATTTTAAAACATTTTTTAGTTTAATTTGTTATCCGATTTTCTTTTTCGTAATTTTTAATTACGTATTCGACAATATTACGACTACGATTAATTATTTCCGATATTTGGGATACAAATTTATCTTTTTTATACTGAAAACTTACCAATTGTCTCTCATTTTCACTATTCAGTTTATTTTTTTTTTTTACTTTTTTCACGCAAACTCCTACGAAACGCAAATAAGTTTAATAGAAACTTTAGATAATCAATCTGTTGACGATAAATTACACTGAAAAGTCACTTTAATTAATTAATTGGTATTAAAAATTAGTGAAAACACCTATGATTTCTTCTGTACGATTTTAAGTGACGCATGGATATTGTACGTTCTGACAGTTCTACGTATTTTTTTATATTTCGATGGCATGTATTACAATTTTTCCATATTTTGTGATAAATAATAGCTCGCACAATATAAAAATAGCAATTTAAATAATTTCTAAAACATAAATCGCCTTAAATGAATGGATACCTTTTCCAAGCCATATTGTACGATTTTCAGTGACATACACTGTATTAATTAGACAAAACATGTATGTTAAAGGTAAAAAGATTAGATAAATATCCTAAATTAAAACATATTTTCCATCGTTATTTTAAAATAAATTTTGTAAATTAAAAAAAAAGTATTGTTTACAATTTTAAGAGCCATCTTAAAGGAAGAGCCAACTTAAATTCAATTCGTCAATTTTTGTTTAAAATTTATTTTAATAAACATATTTATATTTAATTATTCCTTAGATTATATACAACGTTCGAACCTTTTTTGGGTCTAAACAATGTTCTTAAAATGTTAACGTTTAATACGCTATTTGTACAAAGATGAACACAGAATTTAGAACAATAATTGTCCTTAACTGTAGGTAATATAACCCCAAAATAGTTTATAAATAAAAACGAATTTTTATTTATCACTAAAACAAAAAGCATGCATCGAAATTAAACGAATGTTATTTAAATTTTACAGTTTGTTGCTTAATTTTCCTCTTAATTTTACTAAACGATGTTTTACAGAACTAATTACACGATGATTGAGTTGTAACAAAGCAATTAATACTGTTTAAGCTGTTGTGTTTGTAGTTTTGCTGAATATTTTACGCTACAACGACCTATTTAAAAGAAAATGCACGATTTTTCCACTTAATGTTAGAAACACAATTGGGGGAGCGACGAATTTTTGGTCGCGAATATTCATCGCTAAAAATAAAACTTACTTTGGATCTTGCCTTGTTTCTCGGAAGATGGTAATTAAAACCGGATTCGTCAACGAATGTTACTTTTTCTCTTGTTTCTGGAGGGGTTTGTACGAAATTTAACGTATATGGTATGCGTCGCTGAATTGTAATGTCGCTATTTAAACGATCTATATTGATTGTGTCAATTTTTAATGTAATTTGCAAAGATTTTACTGGTTGCACTTAACTTCTCGTTATGGATTTCTCGAATAAAAAATAAATTTAATTTGAAATAAAAAAATTTAATTTAAAATAAAAAAAAAAAAATATTTTAAATTAAAAAAATTTAATTTGAATTTGTGTAGAAAAAAGTTTAATTTGTTTCGAATAAAATTCAATTTGTGTTAAAAAAATTGCGTTTGACTTGTAAAAAATTAAATTTGTATCAAAAAATCGTTAATTTAATTATATAATATATAATTGAAATTTTTTATAAGTCACAAATTGAATTTTATTCGAAGCAAATTAAACTTTTTTCTACACAAATTAAATTAAACAACAATTCAATCTGTATATTTCTTTTTAAAAAGGCCTATACATTTATTTATTTATATCCACCACAAAGTACTAAACTTATAAAATTCCGCTCCTTGACCAAACTTTTCAATATTCAAACATGACTAATAATTTCAAGATTTTAGAACTTGCTAACAAAATCTTACCAGATTAGATTTGGTAACCACGCTATGCTCAGCAAATGCATTAATGCTGTCAGTCTACTGGTTGGAATTAGGATATTTCCGACTCATTACTTGTAAGAGTAATAAGCACAAAAGTAACAGGCCATGTCCGTAATGCTATACAAGGTCTGAATACAGTATATACTATTATTCAGAAATTGAAGTCAACAGTAAAAAGAGATTCAGCAGACACTATTGCCGCAAAACTTATGACTCTAAAACAAACTAATAAAGACAAGGCTGAATTTATTAAACAACTTCAAGATCTTGCCAACAGTCTAGCTAACGTATATAATAGCAATGGCATGACTGAACAGGCAGCGAATAAAATAGCCACTAAAGCTGCTTCCAGAGCAATATTTCAAAACTCAAGCTCTGAACGAAAATAATTATGGAAGTTGGGTATTTTAACTTCGTAGAAGAAGTTACGACCAAGTTCATGGAATTACATACTGACTCCCAAAGCCAACAAGTGCTGTATATGGGCAATAGAAATCGATTCCCTAGACATAATAATTGGAATCGAAACAACAATAATTATAGAAACATCAACAATCGTACCAATAGTAATCACTAAATCATAATAAGAACCGGAATAATTATCGCAATAACAATAATTATTGCTATAACCAAAATTATAATAACAAGCGACACAACAACCACAATAACTATACTAACACAAATAAATGGCACAATGTGTGTCTAATTAGTGCTGTTAGTTCGGAAAACTTAAGCAACCCTCAGATCACCCATCTGGATGAACATTAAATAGATCTCAATAAAATAAATTTTACCCAAAATAGCATTAACTTCGCTAAACACACCCGCAAGTACATTTTTCATATTTATTAAAATTTTTCTAGTTACTGCTTCATTAAAAACACTATAAGTGGTAACATAAACACATTTCATATAGATACCGGAGTAAAGGCCTCATTAGCTGACCGTAGAAATCGTAAATGTAAACGTAAATGTAAACGTCTTGCCACTTATAGAACACTTAAAAATGTGTCATATGTTTTTATCAATGTGTATATTTAAATAATTAAAAATGAAAAAGAAACAGCTGTTTAAATTACAATGATGGTTGTTATAGATGTTCAAATTGTGTACGCTTTGAAAAAATACTAAATAGGTTTAAACAGTATTTTTTATCTAAGCATATAAATATATTTTTTATCTAAGCATATATGCTGAAATCAAGTGGGCTACACCACGGAAACTAGTCGTTGCTGATCCAAAATTCTTTTTAATTTGGATCAAAGAAATACAGACATAACTGCATATCTATCATTCGCGTGTCACCTAAGAATCTTTATTAAAACTAATTTTTTAGTTTATTCCTTTTCCACATATACGTAAAAAGCTATTTTGTATTAAAAAATAGTAATATTTTTTAAAATCTGATTCATATTTTCTAAAATATATTTTAATTTTGTTCAAATTATTTTAAATTACTTTGTTCAATTGTTTTAAATTGCTCTTTTTAATTGTGTGCAAAAAGTTCCAAAAAAGGGTAAACATTCTTAAACTCTCATGCACAAAAACCAAAGAAAATGTAAACAGAAAACACAAATGTAGGCTTACATGTATAAGTGACAATCCAGCTTACACAATAGTAAAAATCACAGGCGATTTAATTATTAAAAACGTAATAATTAAACATGTATACGACACATTTCCTATTAAACAGACGGAATTTTAGGTCTTGATATCATTACCAAATACAGTGGCATTATTGATTTTCACAAAAAAAGGTCAACAATTAATTCATCTGGAAAACCAGTTCCCAGAATATGCTTTAGGCATACTTGCAAGAAGTGAAGTTATCCGGAAATTTTAAAAAGATTACGAACTAATTTTCCTTCTTTTGTGTGCAAAACATTAACTGAACTGTGTTAAAACAAGAGGCACTGATTTATTTATACCTAATCAAGAGATCGCCGTAGGAGTATTCATAACCAACTCCATAGCCTCCTTTGAACCGCCCTATGTCTGTGTCATCAATACAATAGAAAAAAGTACATTTATATCAAACGCTTACGTACGTTCAGACAACTTGACAAATTATAATATATTTAAGGGATCGAGTCATCAGTCTAAAACAGAAGCATGAAATTAAATTTTAAAAAGATTACGAACTAATTTTCCTTCTTTTGTGTACAAAACATGAACTGTGTTCAGAGTACACCGATATCAAAAAATATCATTCAATAATATCACTCAATAATTTTTAAAAATAAAAACTTTGGTTGAAAGATGACGCACCAGTTTGCATCAAAGGCTACATAACTCCCGAATCACAAAAAACACCTGAAACCTAAAACCGTTCGTGTCCGAATTTAATAGTCCGATATTACCAGTACCAAAAAACCAATACCAAACAGCAATTAAAAAGGTTGCGTTTAGTAATTGTTCACCGGCAGGTAAAAAAAAAAAACTTATTGCCGATAAATTTCCTCCACTTAGGATTGATGAAATTCTAGGTTAGCTAGCAGAGCTAAGTATTTTTCTAGTCCTGACCTTATGTCCAAATTCCATTTCATTTACAAAAACTAATTCCAATGTTTAGTCCACTAGCTTGAATTCAAAGTTGTAACGCTTCTAATTCCAAGAATATTTGACTGGGAACAGTGATGGTAAATATTTGTCACAAAATCGTAAGATATCAAACTCGTGTCTTAATAGACTCTGATTCCGAGGTTACATTTAATTGCCCAGGAAACCATATTTGGATGGATTCTGACTGGTCTTGTCTTCCATAACTCTCGCCTCAATTTAACGGTTATTTTTATTTCTGTGAAATTTCGTTGGATAAAGAAAATTCACGCTTTTTGGAGATAGAGAATCTTCTAACGAAGAACTTTTTGTCCCCGTCCGAGAAAGCTTGTGAAGAATTATATATTCGTATTTTGAAGAGAAATTCAGATGGTAGATATATGGTATCACTTCCATTCAATCAGGAGTTTCCGGAAGTCCTTAACATATATCATTCAAGGTCCAGTGCTATGGCACAGTTTTTCCGAAATGAAGCGAGGCTTATTAGGAATTCGGACCTTAAAATAGAGAATGAGAGATAGAAAATAGAGTTGTTGTTTTTAATTTTTTGTTTTCATGCATATAATTTTTATTTAATGTACGTAAACTTTTTTGATATGAATAAGTGATATTGCGGTTTTCTTAAGTTGTTGTTTATAAACCTTACACTATATTTTAATTAAAAGTCTGGTTTAATAATTTTTAATATACATAGGTTCACTGTATATACATATATGTTAATAAAAAAAAATATTAATTGCAAGCAACGAAACGCTGACACATTTGCAGACGTTCAAAACTGTTCAGCAACATATTAATGTTGCGAAATAATAAGTTATGATTACCATACAATTTTACACTGTCATAATAGGTGAATAAACTAATGTGGAATTATTAAGAAATAAAATAAATTATAAAAAGACTAGAATAAGCAATTTTGTATTAATATTTTTATCTCCATTGTAATATTTCTAATTTAAATAGTTTAGATTCATTTTGGTATTTCAAATAAAAGGTTGTAAAAAATAAATATTTTTTGTTTAAAACGTAGTTTAACACAAAATTACTTAATTGCCGCCCAAAAGAGGGGAAAGGGATAACGTATAATGCACCCCACTGGCTGCTCTAAGAGGATAATACCAAACGCACCCCATAAGTTGCAGGACAATTCTAAACTATCATGAATCTTGAAATCTCAAACCCACAAACTTTGATTAAGCAGAACAGGGAAGTTTTACATACAGAACTTGGCGTAGAAAGGGTTCCCGGAGTATTACCCACGAAAAGGAGAAATAACCAGCTACCAGCTATCTAACTAAAAATGTTTGCAGTAACAACGTAAGAATAGATTGTAAGATGTTTAAATCAATGGATATTTAAATGCTTAAATTTAAAATTTTCTTCTTAAACATAACAAAAAAATTGGAATTAAATTAAAAAAAGTTATGTTACAAGAATAAAAGTAAGCGATATTAATAAGAAGTGAAATGATGTTATCGGTGAATTAAAGAAAAAATCCTTTTCTTCAAGAAGGAAATTTAAAAGAAAAAATATAGTTAAATTAAAATATTTAAAATTAAGTGAAATATTCTTAAGTCAAATTTTATTTCTATTGCGATTTCTACGGGACCCTCCAATAGTGATATAGAAACCAAAAAATTCATGAATAAAAACTAAGAAAAAAATGCAACGAAATATCACAAGAAGTGAAAATAATTTAAACAACACTTTTATATTTAAGATATAATTTATTTTTAAAGAGGATAATATTATTATTTTTTTTTTTTGTGAAAGCTAATTAATTCACATTTAAGAAATGTGTCTCATTTGAATCTAGGAACAAGTACATGTATGTGATGTATCTCACATCAGTGCTTTCAAAGGATACTGTGGGATTTTGGTCTACTGGGTTGTGTCGAGGTTGTTAATGTGTCACCCTGGCAATGCTGTACTTATTTGTGTATTTGGCAGCATTGCCAATTCTACCATATTTGGGTGTTACATTTGAATTAACGGAAATAATTCGAATGTTGTAGGAAGAACTAGGACATTCGGAAGTAATTTAAATTGTTCATAAAAGGCAGCTCCTTATGCATTAGTTAGTTCAGTTATCGTTTTGCAGTCATAAAGCAAAGTCGTGTTTAGGCGTAAATAAAAATTTTTGTGTATTAAGCGAATATTAAGTGCAAGATAAATAAGTTGGAGATTGTATAGCTATAATTGTATACCGTAAAATTGTGAAAATAAATAGGTGCATAAAGTAAAACAATAACATCAAATTCGCTGCATTTATTTTATTTAACGCAATTAAAAAGAACTCAAGCGTTTTAAAAGGGTTAAAACTTAACAATGTATATATTTCATTTGTCTGTTCTTAATAAAATAATTAAAAATTCAAACCCAAGTAATTTAGTTAGCCCCCCGGTTTTGTACGTACCGAATCCACCAGAAGTAAGTCGTGTAAATAACTATTGATATTAATATAGAAGAAACTAGAATTTGCGGACAGCAGTGTCAGGCTGCACTCAAATCTTTCAACACACTATTAAGCTGGGATTGTTTCTCAAAGTGTTTGGCTTTACATTATGTCGATAAAAGAGACCTGACAACACAAGTGCAGGGTAATAGGACCATTATCAACAGGTCTACTTATACCTTTCTCTTATTATGAAACAGTTGTCGGGTATGGACGTAGAGAAGCACTCGACCTTCTCGCTCAGACATACAGAGATAAGGCAATGGATAACTTCACTAGAGGTTTAAAAGGTAATTTATCATTGCACCTACGAAAGAAGAGCCAAAAAATCTTCCGCAGGCACTCCATTTGTGCTTGAAAATGGAGAATCAATTGGCGAGATCACATTTTGCAAATTTGCATAAACAACCTAATAAAAACAACACAAAAAGACCATTACCTAAACCACTAAACAGAACACATCAAGATAAAAATAGGAGAATCTTTTCTCCACAATTGGCCCATATACCGCAACCAATACAGTCAGCGAATCCGATGGCATATTATAATAACTCCAACCGAATGCCACAAACTCTAGGTTATCAAGGTTCATTCATACTAGACCAACTGCACCAAAGCCATATTGACTTCCTTTCTTCTTCAATGAAGACAAAAGTTGTCAATTATATGAACCGTCCAGCTAATAATCAGATGTTCGGGAAAAGGCCACCAATACTGTCCGAACAATTGCGAAGTCCCCCTAAATTGCACAGAAAACTCCATTTAGAGACAGGATGAAGAGAAAACATGACTGACGAATATTATCGGGATCAGGTATTGAGTTACGAAGAGGAGGAGAAGCTACCGTCACTGGACGAATACCTAGAGAATCAACCGAACACGTCTGAAAATGTAATTCAATTTAAAACCCAAGACTTTGCGGACATGTATTTTTTAGGCTAACGCATTCGTCCTTACTTTTAATAGACACTGGCTCAAACAAGAATTATATACAACCCTGTTTAGTTCGAAATCCCTTACCAAACAAAAACTTATGCCGCAAGTTCTGTGGGAGAAAACAATGAAATCACTCATCATACCTTCTTAAATTTATTTGGAAAACACACCGATAAAATAAAATTATTTCTATTGCCGATATTTAAGTCACAACGCGATAGCCTAAGGGGCCTATCAGCTATTATTTACTCGGCAGAAAATTATATGCTAATAAACAGATCACTTAAAATAAGAATTAAACAGAAAATCTCACAATCAGTAAATAACATTAATATTCAAATAGACCACTTGGCAGAGCAACAAAAGGACAAATTAGAGAACATTGTTGAGAATCATAAATCATTGTTTAGTGAACCGAACGAAAATCTGACGTATACAACAGCTGTAGTCGCATACATCCAAACAAATACCCAGGAACTTATTTACCCCCGATACTACCCTTATCCGATGCATCTGAAGTAAGAAGTCGAAAAACAAATTCGAGACCTCTTAAACAGGGCATCATTTGACCGTTCAGATCGCCCTATAACTCACCAATTTGGGTTGTGTCCAAATAAGCTTATGCATCAGGGCAAAAAAAAATCCGAATAGTCATCGAAAATTAAATGAACAAACAGTGAAACAGCGGATTCCACCAAATACCACTCAGTGAAGCTGACAGGAAAAAACCGCTAAACAATGGTAAATACGAATTTACCAGGCTGCAGAATTTGAGCTGAGAAATGCTCCCTCTATATTTAAGCAAACGCTGGATGGCATATTGCGGAAACACATAGCAAAATTACGTTTTCTCTATATGGACGACATAATTATTTTTTCCAAAAACGAAGAAGAACACTATAAGAACCTAGACATAATTTTCAGAACTGTCAAACTTGCAAACATGAAAGTTCAACTAGACAAATGCGAGTTTTTGAAAAACAAGGTAGAGTTCTTAGGGTTTATTGTCGCGGACAAAGGTATAAAAACAAATCCCAAAAAAGTCGAAGCAATTCTAAATTTTCCGCCGCCAGAACGTTGAAAGATTTAAGATCATTCCTTGGACTCTCAAACTATTATAGGCGCTTTATCAGGGACTACGCTAAAATTTCTAAGCCCCTGACAATGCTTTTAAGAGAGGCAGCAGGACGTTCGTCGAAACATACCTCAAAAAAAATAGAAATTGAATTAAACCAAGAAGCTGTGAATGCGTTGTAAAATTAAAAACTACATTGACATCTAATGACGTGATGTTAGCGAACCCAGATTTAAAAAAAAAATATGCTCTAACAACGGATGCTTGAAATTACGCCTTGGGAGCAGTACTATCCCAAGATAACAGACCAATTGCATTTTTATCAAGAACTCTTAGCAGAACGGAAGAAAATTACGCAACAAATGAGAAAGAGCTTCTTGCCATCGTATGGGCATTGAAATCGTTGAGGAATTATTGTTATGTGTTCGTAAAAATAAAAATTTTTAGCGACTACCTTCTTCTGACGTACGCACTGAATAACAAAACTTCTAACTTTAAATTGAAGTGATAGAAAGCATTCCTCGAGGATTTTAACTATGAACTGCAATACAAGACTGGCAGTACTAATGTAGTTGAAGACGCTTTATCTAGGCCTTCTAAAAACAATCCTCAAATAAATACCCTGATAGAAACTCAGCACAGTGCTAGCAGCTCATCAAAGAATCTAATACAGTTTAGAGATGCACTTAAAGATAAAACTTTTATATCGAATGATGAAGTTCAAGCATCACATCAGTTTGAAATCTTGTTTTCAACATATCACAGGCACACTATAAATGAACCCAACATTACTACTGATCTCTCACAAATATTTTAAGAAAATTTTTAAATGCATCCGTTACTAATTGCATTGGGAAAGCTGCAACAGATTTACATAGAAAACTTTACACTATACATAGTTAAATATTCTCTAAATATGGTAATAGATCTAAAGAATGAAGAGGAGCAAGAAAATAAAATAATAAATGAGCATAATAGAGCTCCTAGAAGTAGCGTATAAAACAAAACCCAACATCTCAGGAGACTTTATTTCCCACAAATGCACTAAAAGGTCAAAAAAATTACAAGTGTTTGTAAAATTTGGAAAGAGAATATGTACGATAGACACCACAACAAGATTGCGATTCAGAAAACACTCATTCCGCAGTAACCCGGACAGATCGTACACATAGACATTTTCATTACGGAAAGGAAAAGCATAAAATATTAAGATCACGAAGCGCCGAAGGCATTAAAGAACCACTTAGAGAGATGTTACTTTCCTTTGGTATACCGCAAAAAGTAGTGGTTGACAATGAAAAAACCATTCAGTTTCGATAATTTTCATGCTAGAAAATCAGTATAAGATAAAAGTACAGTAGTAGCTAAATGGGCAGATAGAGATGTTACTCTATACTCTCTGAATTAATGCGTTGCCTGAAAGCACGAACAGCACATATAACCTTTCCATAGGTTTTACATATGACTGTGTACGAATATAACATTTCCGTGCATTCGACCACTAGAAGTAAACCATTTGATGCATTCTTTTTGGGTAGAGTCACTCTTAGCTAATTCAAGTGGACTAACTCCTCTGCATGGTGCCAATTATGACCACCTGTGTTCTTATGGATGAGACAAACCCTATTCTAAACGAAGATCGTCCAAGTGCAGTGTGCTTTACTCAACCAAGCTAATAAAATAGTGGAATCGGTCCAACAATAAATACGCTTAAAAGGAATATCAATATCCCTAAGCAAATTCCCTAAAACTTCTGATGCGAATACAGCACCACATAATTCAAGACGAGGCAAAAATACCGATTTAATTGGGGCTACTCTTGTCTTCGAACACAACAAATGAGTAAAAATTGTACCATCAGGGCTTCGAATGCGAATATACACCACACACGCGTATGTTTTCTTTTTGATGCATCACAAAAAACAAGCAATGCGGCAGCAGATTCTCTAGAAAAATTTATTAATCTCTGTATCCCAATTTTATTTATTCCGTCGTAACATTCAACGAATTTTTTCCTTCTGCGCAGAAGCAGAAAGGCATTCATCCCAATCAATATTGTCCTGCCAAATCCGTTGCGTAATAATCTTTTCCATGACAATCACGGGACTCCACAAGCCAACTGGGTCAAAAAGTTTAGCGATAGTGGACAAAACTTCTCTTTTCGTGTAACCCGACATAATTTTAATAGCACCCACCTTAAAAAAGAAAGAATCCAATTGCGCATTCTACAAAATTCGAATTTTAAAAGTTTTGCGTCAACTAAATATGCCGTGAGCAAACCTGTAAGTACTGACCGCTCATTCGAAATCCTAGTAATCAAGGCAGTGGATACATTACATGCTCCCGTCAAAATGTCGTCAACGCACATGCGTTTCCGCAAAAATGTCGGAAGCTAAGGGAAAAGTCTCCTGGCAATCGTCAGATAACTGATAATGTCCTAATAGCTAGATAAAAAGTGTAATTCACACCGAAAGCCACAGTCTGAAGTTCGCATTCGGTCAACTCACTATCAATGGAGCTTTTATAAAGAATTCGCTAAAAGGAATTTGCGAACGATGAACCCTAATTTGGCGATACATTTTTGTGATATCACAATTAACAACATACTTAAGCAATCGCTAACGAAGAATCAAAATTACTAAATCGGTTTGCAAAGTTGGTCCTACAAATAAGCATTCATTTAATGAAGTACCATTCGAAGTTTTATTCGACGCATTGAAGATTACCCTAAGTTTTGCGGTCTTCCTATCAAACTCAATAAGAGGATGGTGTGGTAAATAACACGAATAAGTGAACACTTTGTCAAAAGGACATACAGGTTTCACATGACCTAAGCTCAAATATTCCCTCACAATCTCATCATACATATCCCTAATGTTCGGTTTGCGCGAAAGAGATGAATCAATTCCAAAAAATTGCCGCAAAACACTAGTCCTCGATATACCCAAGCTTATCAATCGAGGGAAGTCGGGTATAAAAGGAAGCGTTACGATGTACCTTCCACTAGAATTTCACTGTGGCGTAGACTTATAATTTTCCTCACAAATTCTATCTTCAGGAGATAAAATCCTCCTAATACAAGGGCAGATATCTCTAAATCAATACTCTCAATCAGAGAACCAGTTCGAAGTATACAAATTTTCCTAAACAAAACAGAAGCATTTCTATCGATGCCGGAAATAATAATACTCGTAGAAGCTAACGGAAGTCGAAATTGATTCGCAGACTTATTTCTCTTTTGGAGTTACATCTAGAATCGCTAATTTGACGTCAGGTCTCTCTAACACATCACTTGCTGTCACGACTTTCGCTCATCTAACTTGGCCGTCTTCAGATATATTAACTTCGATGGTCATTCCTTTCGCCACACATTTTTTGCGTCTGCTGGGTCAACTACCACCACTAAATCTCCCACAGCTAATAGCTTAGCCTTTTCGAACCACTTTGTTCTACATGTTAGAGTAGGTAAGTGGTCAGCCATCCATCTCTTAAGGGTTAAGGGTTTTAAGCCATTTGAACTGCCAATCAATAAATGGTTTGGTGTGATCGCTGAGTCATTTTCGTTCTCTAAAGTGACGTACGTAAGTGGACAAGAGTTGATAATGTTATCGACTTCAGCCTTCATACAATACTTTGCAGAGTTCCATCAATCAATCCAATCTTTCAAGTTTAATTTTATAGAAGACAGTTTTTACCGAACGTACTATCCAAGCCGATGCCCCTCCCAAATGTGGTACCGAGCAAAGCATACTACGCAATTGTTTTTGTTGTTCATTTCATGTGCGTTAACAAGTCCTTTTCATGTTCGTCGTGAGTGTTGATCTGTTAACGTCGATGTATTATACCTGCTGCTCTCAATATTTACGTTGCTCGCTGTTACCCCGACTTTAGAATTCCAATTGGCAAAAGCTGTCAAGTTTACTCTTTGATTGCTTTTTATCAGTTTTGTTTTTTGTTCGCCCCAATTTAACTGAAAATTTAATGGTAATTTTGCAATAATGAAGAATTTTTAAGTTCATCGAGCAATCCATACGCTTTAACTGTAGTTTCCAGGCCCTTCACTTCAACGGCAAAAGTGGTAATTGCGTTTAATCTATTGGTGTTAATATTAGACAGCAATTTTATTTTGTTTTTCAAGGAACTTAATATTTTTTTCGGTTGGCCGTAAAGCAATTTTAAATTAGAAATTGCGCATGATACACTATATGGATGAATTCGTATTTGCTGTACAGACCTCAGCGCTTCTCCACGGAGTGCCTTTTGAAGTCGAACCAAATTCTCTGTGTCTGTTAGACTGCAAACAGATGTTGTGGAGATGAAAGGGTAAATTTAGAAATAAAATATTTGCTCCGAAAATATTAAAAGAGAAAAATAAATTGAATAAGTTTTATAGACAAACTATTCTAATGCAAATAAAAAAACGTACCTTTGGGTTTGGGGTTTGTTCGAGTAATAATAACCTTTTTATTCTTGTTTTCTTTTTTCTTCGTTTTTAATACATAACAATGTAAAATAACATTACTTAAAAACTAAACAGATTATAACTTAAAAAAGTTATGCAATAAACAAGGGCAAGCGAGAGTTACGTGGCCGAGATAATGGTTTATATATATGTATGTACATATATATGTATGTATGGATTATATATATGCATGTACATAAAAAATAATTTTAGAAATTCAATTTAAAAAATCTAAGTAAATAACAAAAAAAGGGTTTCTTCATTGCCTGCTGAGGACGTTAATCACGATAGTGGCGCTGAAACTTGTAGCTGGAACCACGGTACTGTTGCTGGGCGTGGATAAAGGGTGGCTTGCGCAAGAACTCGTCTTGACCAGAGCTTGGTTGTGGGTTGCGCTCTTTTTCATCGATTTACGGAATGTAGTTTTCTTCGAATTGTCGGCTTTCTCCTTGATAGCGGCACTATTTTGATTATTTCTGCGTGTCTTGCCGCTGTCAACCTTTTGGCGTAAGTGAAGCATCGTATGATGCTCTTGCAAACACTTCATGCACCGGTACTTCTGCAATCCCTAACAAAATGGGAATGCATCAGGCAGTTGATGCAATAGTTGTGCCTTTTCACCACGCTTAACCGTTGGAACAGGTTCATACTATAAAATTTGGGACACTTTCGTAGGGGGTGAACTTCAGGGCACAAACGGCACTTAGAGTCTTTGGCAGCAATGATCTCATCGAGACTTTCATTCGCAGGGCGTTCCACAGCCAGCCTACGAGGTGCGAGTACAGACATCTAAAAACAAAACGATAAGCAGGCAAGAATCAAAAAAAAATCGAATTAGTGTTCTACTTTATTTGGAAGTAGCACGAGCTTAAAAATTGGCCGATTAGCGTAGCTGAGAGACTCATTTGAGATATCGGGTTCAGGAGGGGAGAGTATGGCACTTCCTATGAGGAAATGTCTCGGAGTCAACGAGTTGACATCTGACGGGTTGTCAGTCACTAGACTAAGAGGTCTCGAATTCAAACAAGCCTATATTCTTGCCAACATGGTCGAAAGTTCTTCAAAAGTAAATTTTTGGGCATGCGATATCTTCTTCTGAGTATTAAAACTCTTTACACCGGCCTCCCAGAGGCCTCCCATATGTGGAGCTCCAGGGAGAATAAAATGCCAGTCAACCAATTGGAAGGCATTCTTTGCGATAAGTTGGCGATTAATGTTTTCGATAAATTGGGTTTTATCTTTACTCAACAAATTGGCTGCTCCAACAATTGTAGGCCATTATCAGAGTAAATGTGTCGAGCACAGCCACGACGGGAGAAGAATCTAGCAAAAGCGGCCAAAAAGCACTCAGAGGATATGTCATTTGTTGCCTCAAAGTGAATGGCTCGAGTAGGAAAACAAACAAATACTAAGACATATCCCTTCGTTATTCTATAACTACGCCCTATATATGATTTTATTTCAAAAGGACCAGCAAAGTCAAGTCCTGTGTGAGTGAAAGGGCGAGTAAGTGTGGTTCTTTCAGGGGGTAAAGCCCGCCATAATCTGCTGGCTGAACTTTCGCTTATATAGGGAACACACTTTGCAGTTGTCTTGACTAAATTCTTCAATTTAGAAACCCAAAATTCCTGTCGCATAAATTAAAGCACTAGGGAGATATCTGCATGACCCGAAAACTTATAAAGATGTTCAAAATATAGACAAGTGAAACGACCATTATAGGGTAATAATTTCGGAAACCGTTTATTATCGGTCAAAGTTGACGACCTAGAAAGTCTACCATTTATTTATTTATTTATTTCATTTATTTCAATGTTTCATACACAAGACCTGAGTCTTGCAGTATGAAACTGAGCATATGTATATTACAGTATCAAGAAAGCAATGACATTAACAACTTAAAATTAATAATTAAAAATTAAAATAATGGCTATAGTAATAAAAAGAACGAATAATCACAAATCTTAGTATAAAATTTTAGAAATTTCAGTATAATCCAAAAATCTTAGTACAATTTAATATAAATTTTAGCATACAATTCAAGATTATTTAAGTATAAAATGAAAATATAATTACATGAAATTGACAAAGATAATGAAGTGAAATATTCAAAAATTTTAACATATACAAAAATATCACAAGAATAAAAAGAAATAAAATATAAATAAATCTATATAATCATGTCAAGGCAATCGCGAAAAATGACATACAATATATTTCCTAAATCGATGTATGTTACTAATCACCTGCAATTAATAAGGGATTGCGTTCCAGAGACTGATAGCATGAATAAAGAAATTATATCGAGAAATCAATGTCCAATGTCGAAATGCAAGAAGCCTTCTACCATTTCCAAGCATTGAAAAGTTTAAACGCGCATGAAGATGATGAGGTTGACGTGTATATATAATTTTATGCAAAAACAGTAAGATACGAACTCTTAAATAATTATGAAAACTCATGCCAAAAAACGAGCTTACATAGGTAGAAATATGATCATACCTACGTAGACCATAAACATAACGCACAATATTATTAAGCGCCAAATTAAGTTTCCTTCTACTCTCACCATCACAGCTGGCAAAACAAAAAGTCCGCAACTATACAATAAGATCGGTATTAAATACGATTTAGCAATTAGAGTTCTAATCCTAATTGTGGTACAATACCGAGTCTGCCAGAGGTTTCTAAACATCGAAAACGTCCGACCATAAACTACGTTAATATGGTTTGACCAAGTAAGAGTGTTATTAAAGTATATGCCAAGATTTTTAGCAGATTGTACAATGTCGATCGACTGGCCGTTCAATTCCAAAATTGGGTGGTAATCAAGTCTCAATAACCTCTTCCTTATAATTAGACACTTGGACTTTGTGGGGTTAATTTGCAATCCATTAGCAATGGCCCACTCATAAACACGATCTAGCTCCTGATTGAAGTCCAGTGTGAAGATCATTAAAATAAAAAAAACAGCAGAGGACCTAAGATCGAGCCCTGTGGAACACCTTGGCTCAATGGAAAACATCTAGACTGTGCAGTAGATGTCTGAACAAATTGGTATCTGTCAGCTAGATATGAATGAATCAAGTCTGTAGCAGTCGATTTAAATCCAAACATATATTTATTTACTTATTAAAACGCTGTGATCAACAGTATCAAACGCTCTGGAACCACCAATCTGCTGTCTTATGTCCTCTGCAACATCTACCAGGCCCGTAATACAACTATTATTTTTACAAAAACCAGATTGCCGATCAGTAAGCAAACTGTTAGCCTCAAGGAACTGTGTGACTTGATTATGTACCAACTTTTCAAAAACTTTTGATAAAAATGGCAATATCGCTATCGGCCTATATTCAAAGTTCGATTTGGCAAGTTTCCACATGCTAGGGTAACAATTAGTAGTAAATAATCTGTTAAAAACAAAAGTAATGAAAGGAAGAAGTTGTGGGGTGAGAATCTTTAAAAACCTGGGATCAATACCATCCACGCCAATAGCATTGGATTTTATCGGCATTATACAAGATAATACATCACACTGTGTCACACCAACAAAGCGGAATTTATTGTTCGGAACATTGTCACAGAAATAATAGTAATCAGGTATTAGGTGAGCATTAGATGTATTCAAGAAGCGCTCATTTAGAGCGTTAGCAACCACTGTGCAGAGTTCCTGGATATTAGATCTACCAATTCCAATCTCACGAATTGTCCTCCATGTTTGCTTTTAAACTATGGCAGTAAAAAATTTCGAAGCATAGTAGTCTGATTTGGCCTTCTTGATAAGTTCATTGGTTGTTCTACGTGATGCTCGGTACTCCTCATATAGTCCGCTGGTTCTAAAACTTTTCCACCGAGCATATAAGTGGTCCCTTCGATTAATATCCTGCTTTATATCTCGATTGAACCAAGGCTTATCATGCCGATTAACTATTTTCGTCCTCAATGGAGCCATAAGATCGTATAAATGTTCTGTATTTTGTTGTAAAAAAGAGAGTTGATCATCAACAGAAATCAGGCTATATAGCAAACTCCAATCTACATTAGAAAACTCTTCTACTAACTATAATCAAGGTTCCTAAAATCCCGATATCTAATAGCTTGTTCAAGCAGATTCACATGAAACTTATACTTCATGAAAATTTGATCATGACATGAGAAACAAGAAGCAGATAGTTGGTCATAGAGTAAAACCTTAGAAAGATCACTGACAAAAAACAGATCAAGAAGTGTGTTGTTGGTACTTGTAAAATGAGTAGCATTGACCGTTTTGTGGGAATTAAGGCCAAGTGTAAACATGTTGTCCGTTAGATAAGAATTAACTAAAGTTTTAGAATTGAAATCACCCATAATAATTACATCTTCATAAGAAACCGCAAGTGTCCGTAAGGTCTCCATAAAACTCCCCATACAAACACGATTATTAGATCTGTAAATACAACTAATAAGTAATTTCCTTCCCTCACAACATATTTCAAGAAATAAATATTCCAAAGCACCCCCATTATGATCGGTACCAATAACCACATCATTCGTAGATTCACATAAAACTTTAGTTGCGATTCCCTTTCTCACATAAATTGCTACACCACCATAACCATTTCTATCAGCTCTGCTTACATTATATCCTTGCAAATGAATCGAAGAATCAGTGAAATCAGGCTTAAACCACGTCTCCGATACACACACCACATCAACACCGGAAGCTTCGAATATAAATCTAAACTCATCAATCTTAGGTCTTAAACTTTGGGGATTTATGTGACAAACTCCAATACCTTCTCTCTGAGTAGCCAGTATTCTTACCATTCTCCCTATTCCGTCTATAGATCGAATTCCTTCATCACCCAACATATAAATCAGTGCTTGGGCACATGAAATATATTATATGTTCATTTATATATTGTAAAAAGATATGGACAAAGTTAAAATTAGGTAAAAACTTATAAAATAACAAGAAAATTGTCAAGTCAGAAATAGTGTAAGAAATATAATATATTAATAAATAATAAAAAAAAGTTTGAAATAAAAACAAAAACATGGAGAAATCCTTGAGAGTCTATAAAGGGGTTAAAAACGAGCAAAGGACCCTTAGGGGGTAAAATGGAGCTATTCTTCAATAAAGAATACTCGGGGAAATGGGTAGTTTGATACAGTATGATCAAACGATCGGTAGCGATCGTCGAACCTGACTTTCTGACTCAACTTATCGGACAGAGTATTCTGAGCCCATCTTTCTCTCGGGTCAGTTGAGCGATAAAAACGAAATATATAGCCCAAAGCTCGCAGGGCACGAGGTAAGTCCGAAAAGCGACTCAAGAATTCTTCGGAAAATTCCGTTTGTGCAACGTTGATCTGAACCAAGGGACTTACATGTTGAGTGGCCGACTGAAAAGATGAACGAGGCCATTCCGATTGTGGGCAGCTTAACCATTCAGGACCTTTCCACTAAATATCGGCAGTTCAAAGCTCTCTAGCGGTAATACCACGACTAGCCGAATCAGCAGGTTAGTGATGAGATTCTACGTGATTCCAATTGTTAGTACCTACCTGGTGCACGATAAACGAAACTCGTTTTGCCACAAAAGTTGGCCAGTGGCACAGGTGTTTTTGAAGCCAGGACAGAACGATAGCCAAATCCGTCCAATAAAAGGCTTTCGAATTGGTAATGTTCAGCTCCTTTTGAAGTGAATGTACCATTTTTGCCAATAGAGTTGCACCGCTGAGCTCTAAACGGGATAAATATTGTACCTTTATATTCGCAACTTTTGTCTTGGCATCAAGCAAATGGGTGATAATATCACCAGACGGGGTTAGGACTCTACTATACGGTGTGGCAGCATAGGCTTTCTCAGAAGCATCACAAAATGTAGGGTAGTCATCGACAAATTCACGCCACCTGTTCAATGTTATAGGTTTCAAACATTCGCCCCAATCGGTTCTGTCTCTCCAAACTTGTTGCATAAAAATTTTAGCAACAATTATTTTGGGTGCCAACCACCCAAATAGCTTTGCTATTTGAGGCGAAACAGAACTTTTGGTGACTTCAGACAAACCGGGCGTTGGAGTAAGCTTGAAAAAACAATCCATCAATGCTCGCATTCCAACGTAAACCCAGTGTTTTAGCGGTACTGGCATCTGACAATTTCAAAACATCAGAATCAAGTAGATACTCGGGGGGTAAGTCGTCAATTATTCGATGTCCATTTGCGAAGCGAAAAACTGGCATATTTCAAAACACTAATTATTTCATCACGATAACGTATCGCTTCTTCAATAGAATGCGAACCAGCTAAGATGTCGTCCACATACCTCTCATTTCGCAATATTTCAGAGGCCAAAGGGTAATCCAATTCGCAGTCATCGGCCAGTTGATGGAGAGCACAAATAGGGAGTACAGTTAACACCAAAAGTGACTGTGCTTAATTCATAATCCTGGATTTCGTCCTCGGGATTTTGACGGAACAATATCCGTTGAAACGGCGTGTCATTGGATCTAACCACTATCTGCCTCTACATTTTTTCGATATTGGCGTTAAAAACAACCGAAACAATCTCCAACAGAGAATCAAAATAGTCAAATCTGACTGTAAAACGGGGCCAGTATGCAATCGTATGTAGAACTGAATAAAGGCCACTCTTCTGGTTTGCCGATAAATATTGGTAATTCTTTTCGTACTGACTGGCGAGCGTTTATTTGTTCTTGTGTAAGACGTCAATTGTCGTTTTTGCTTGGTCGGAAAGTAAACGGCGGGTTCACAGAGAATGATGGGTTAACATTACTAAAATTAAATGGGTGTTCTGACTGCGTTGGATGTGATATTAGATTTTTTGTACCGAAAATAGGAGGTGGTGGATTTTCAATTGTAGAATGTAAAGTAAATTATTTGTTGTGCTGTTATTATTAATAAATGATTGCATATTTCTATTGAATGATGTTGTTGAATAGACGGGCTGGGCTTAGGTAGCAAAAACTAAATTTTTACTTACATATTATTAGATGTTGTTTGGGTGTTTGTTGTTACGATTGGTTACGGCAGTATGTAAAAGGGTATTTCAGAAGATGTAGGTTGGAGTTGTAAATGAGTCGCATCCATATTTCATTGATGTTCATTTCATAGAACAATTGTTCGTGTTCAATTCACACGTATTCTTAAGGCCGTGTCAGATAAAACTTTGTTGCTTTACGTGACGTTTATAACTTTGACAGAAAAGCGTAAGCAAAAAGTGTATGTCACAATAAAAACTTTGACAACACTCGCGTATTGTTTGCTTATCAATAAAATAAACCCGGGCATTTTTTGTTTGAGAATAAAATATTGAAGTTGTTATTGTAATTAAATTATTTGGTTTAAAAATATAATTTTAAAATGTTATTCGAAGATTTATTGGAATTCTGTGTAATTTTGCTCTTAATGAATGAGGCATTGGGGCTGTTAGAGCAAATTTCATCGCGTAGGTTCTGGGTAAGAAGACTTTACCAGACCGCGACTACACAGACCTATTCGCTTCCAGCTTTGAAGAAATGCATCAAAGAGATCCAGAGCAGTTCCAAAAGAGTGTCCGGATGACTCCCGCAGTTTTTGATATGTTGCTAGAACTTTTAAAGACACACCTTACAAAATTGTCGAACAGACCATCGATATCTGCATCTTGCAAACTATTTTTAACACTAACGTGAGCCATAACAAACAATTCAGTTAAAAAAACTTAAATTAAATTTACATCTGTATGTTTGTATGTACTAAATCTAGCTATCTGGCGCACGGAGATAGTAAGCAAACACTTGCTACTGCTTTTAAAATGGGATGCTCCACAGTAACCACCATTATAACTGAATTATGTGAAGCTGTTTCGGATGAATTAGGAGAAATTTATTTGTCACCTCCACAAAAATATGAGTGGAAACGCATTGCCGAAGATTTCAACACCATGTGGAACTTTCCAAATTGTGTTGGTGCTGTGGATGAAAAGCACATCACAATATCATGTCCACCCAATTCATGATCTCTTTATTACAACTACAAGGGAAATTACTCTATTGTTCTCTTAGCAACTTGCGACGCCAACTATACTTACACGACCGTGGATATTGGCGCGTATGGATCCCAAAGTGATGGTGGAGTTTTATGGAATTCTGGCTTTGGACAAAGGTTGTTGAATAGTAACCTAGACTTACCTGAAGATGCTTATCTGCCTGAAACTCGCACCACATTCCCTTATTTCATGGTTGGTGATGCTACATTCCCCCTTAAGAACTGTATTATGCGTCCATACCCGGGCTTGTACATTCACTTTACCTCTTAGTTAAGTACTTCAAAATATGTATGCTCCTTAAACGACTTTTTTATAACTAGGAATTCGTTTATCACTTGACAAAGAAATTTTTAATAAGAGATTATCACGTGCCCGAAGAGAAATTGAGAATGCTTTTGGAATTTTGTACGCTCGCTGGAGAGTTTTGTTGTCGCCTTTATTTATGTACCCAGAAAATGTAGAAAAATTGGTAAAAGCCACTGTAATTCTGCACAATTTTGTAAAATTTCACGACGGCAGTTATTGTCCACCTGATTATGTGGATCGCTTTCAAGGTGAGAAAATTATAAATGGGCTATGGCGGAGTGAAGTCATCACCGTTGCGAAACCATGGTCGAATGACTTGCAATAACGCAACAAGAAATGCGTTCGCCTTGAGAGACCAACTAAAAAACTACATTATGTCCCATCCAATTAATAAATAAACTGTGTAAAATCTTGTTTTAAAGCGTAATAAAAACTTCAATTTTAATACTTGTATTCAAACCTTAAAAGGTTTTTATTGCCTTTAATTTATTTTTAAAAATACATTTTAAACTAAGTTTTTTTTGGTAAGTTTAAATCACATTAGGTATGAGTTAAAAAGTAAAAAATGCATGTCAAAGACAAAAAATTAAAAAATATTCATAAAATAACATAACAAAACAATCAAATAAATTCACATTTTAAATTCATATTTTCTTTAAATATAATACTAATGCAGTTAAATAATAAAGCAGTTTGTATCACAACTTGTTGAACCTTATAATAGTGCAGTAGTAAGTAGTATTATATATATATTACACAACAAAAAGAAAAAAAATTATAAATGTGCGACGTTCCGGTATGTGATGGAGATCGATTTAAAAGCTAAAGATGGTAAAGAATAATCAACATTTTGACAAATTAGAAAAGTATAACAATTTGAAACATTATAACGATGTTGAACTAACCATTTTCATTTGTGATTTAATTGGCGTTGTAAGCATGTGTAAGCAGCTCAATCTTTAATCGCTCTTGTACCTCTTCCGACTTTTTCTGGAGGCATTCGTCTAGCAGTTTTAAAAAAGCACTATTTTTTGAGGGAACGTTTTCAGCTTTTGCAGCAATAACTGATTCAATTGTCCCACACAACTGATCAATTCGTTCGCGCGCTTCGTTGACAACGCGTTGCCGTTTTGTGCTTTTGGAGCTGATGGTGTCGTCACTGCACTGGCTTTTATTATTAAATTCGGAATTCTCTGAGCATTCCTTATCTATTGCCTCTTCGTTTTGAGGAATGGGTGGTGTCTAGCTGCAAATGGCAGAAATGTTTATCCATTGAATATTGGAGGAGGTTCTAGAAAAAAAAGTAATTAAAAAAAGCGTATAGAGAAAGCTGGCTAGTTTTTCATAGTATTAAGTTTAACTTACTTTCTTCGACACACATGTTTTGTTAAGAATCGTATTGATTCCATGTAACACCATTCCACTTTCTCTTCAGCTGCGGCTCCAGGCGTCCCTTTATTGGATGCTATTTTGCGTACAAATCAGTCGCGTAGTGATTTCCATCTTGCTTTACAATGATCATCTACGTTAAAAGGAACATATAGCAACACGACACGACTAATACTAAAAGAAAAAAATACCTGACACGCCTGTTGAAGCAGCTACTGCCTGCCACGCTCGATCTTTTAAATATTTATTCCTAAATAATGAATAACTCTTGTCGAACAGACATGGGTGCATCTTTACCGCTTCAATTAGCTTCTCCACCATTTTTTCTTGCTTAAAACTATAAAAACTATATTATTAATATTTTTAATTACTACTTATTATACATACATATTGTACATACATATGTATATACATACCTTCCTTAAATTCCTTTATTTGTTGCTTACTTTACAAATAAATTTATATATTTATTAAATTAATAAAACTTATTTATTTCTTTGAAAAATTTTTTTAATATTTGGTGCCGCCAAGAAAAAATCAAATAAAATGAAATCAGCTGATTGTCAAAGCGCTCAAAAAGATGAGAGATGCCCAACTTTTCGCTTTGCGTCGCCGTAAAAGCAGTTTATGTGACAAGTGCCATATAAACACGTATATGTAACGCAACGCGAAGCAGAAGTTTTATCTGACACGGCCTTTACGCTCTTGCTTTAGTCGTCAATGAGACAACGACGAAGGCTCATGTCACATGTACAGAGGATGTACGCATATTTTTGTAGGCACAAAAAAATAATTTAAAAAAGTTCTTACGATTTTACTTTTAGTTATCACTGAAACAGTGACAAATGCGCATGTGCGACGGATGCTTGTCGATTTTTTTTTTTTTTTTTGATTTTTTTAAAACATCAACTTTACTTCTCTAATAGAGTAATTTTCATGTTCTCACTACCACAACTACATTTTTACTTTTGCACATGCCTGATATTTGTATCCAAGAAGACTCTTGCGTAGGGTTCGGTTGATTATGTAACCATTCGTGCACCGAGTTATTTTTCGAGCTGAGTCTCTTCTTGTAGCCTTTGTAATTCTAATTCATGGCGATGAAAGCGTAAAGAAATCGAACTGAAGCTGCTCTTGAATGGCGCATACCGCATTTAGGGCAGACCCAAGTTCAATTTTGTTCACTTTTACTTACGTTACCACAAAAGGTGTGAAAATTAGAGCTGCATTTGAAACATTTGACGATATCATCAATGTGGTTGCATGGCTTGTTGCATGTATAGCAGTTAGTAGAGGAAATTGTCGATTCAGTTGTTTGGTGGTTGGCCCTGTGGGGAAGAAAAATCAATGTTTTAGGACTTACGGTTTTTCGGCCAAATGTTGTCTTCGGTTTTTTTAATCAGGGATTTATGGTGAAGCTGTATTCACAAGAAAAGTGTGTAAACCAGAAAAAGAATTTCAAGAATGTTGGTCGAAGCGCCAAAGCCCTTAGTATCCTAATGTAGATTGTTAACAAGAAGCACACGAGATATTAATTCTAATAATTCATTTTTTATCTTGTATTTTAAATTGAAATTAGAAAAAACTTAATTTAATAAATTTAGATACAAAAATTTTGGTTATTTACTAACTTTTTTGTGTGGAAGCCAAGAGCAAAACTTCTTCGTGTGTTCTCTGGTTCACTTTAGAAATTCTTTTAAGCAAAGTTAACTTTTTGCGCAGATTTATATAAATAATATTTCCGCGTGGAAATTTAGTGCTGATAATAAATCGATATTAATAGATAATTACAATAAAAGTTATCGATAATAAGTAAATAATTTAAAGTAGCGTGTAGACAGTGACGGTAACAAAGGTTATTTCGAAACTTTCTCCCTAGCCTCCTTACCAGTCTTTCTCAATACATAACACAACCATTCAATATTGTTACGTTTTTACCTTTTAAAAAAGTGTATTTTCGAGTTCATAGATTGCAGTTAAAATAAAATAAATTATTTGTTTGATTTTTAATTAATACACCTTTATTAATACAGTTTCGTGTTCCACTGTTTGTAACCTTTTTACAAACAATAACAATTTCTATTCTTTGTTACTCTCGTAGTTTACAACTTTGTAAACAACAACAATTACTCGACAGATCTTTCTACCTAAAGATCTTCCAACCAGATCGTTGTTACAACTTAGGTTCGATCACAAACTCTTCAACCAGAGTTTAAGCAGACTAAACTCTCTTTCCACTGAGCTCAAACCAATAACACGTTCGCTGAGTTTACACCAAATAAACTGATTGTTGTTCGCACCAATGTGCTTTTTATATGGTTGAGTAAACAACACTTCGAAAGCTCTCGAACCTTTCGATTATTCAGGTAGATTCCATTTCTTTCTTTTACTTTATTTTTAGTTCTTATCACAATGTATACAGTGTGGACACCAATGACAGCTCAAAAAGCGAAAATCAGCTGTTTTTTTGTCTACAACAATTTACAACTCAGCTGGAGTAAAAGAGAAAGCAACATTATTTTCCGTAGGAAAATAAAGCAGTGCGAAAAGCACAAAATATATATACTTTTTCGTATGTGTATGCAAAAAAGAAGTAAATAAAAATAAAAATTATTGTAGTAAAATTGAATTTGTTGTGTTTTTTTTAGATTGTATATAAGAAATTTGCTGTTTTATTTAATGATTAATGAATTTGCAACTAATAAAGGTAAGTAAAAAATGTGGAATAAAATTTAATATTATTTTTAACCAAAAACATTGTTTTTTATGTGCCACATCTGGAATCGTGAATCTTGTTTGCCGGGCTTGGATAAATATAATGAACTTATTTTCAATGAGTCCTAAATCAACAAACAAATTAAAAAACAGTTATTCATGAATATTTTATTTATAGAAGGCTGAAATAAAATAAATTATAACAAACATACATAAAAATATACATTAAACAATTTAAAAAAACCTATTAGTTTCTAAGATTGCATTTTTAGTTATAAGTAGAATTTTACAGAAATAAAGACGAAATTTAAACTATAACATTTTTTCTTTATATATTTCAAAGAATACCTGTGTTAGTATAAAATCTTAATACTGTTTTTTTATGTTGACTTATGAAAAAAATTTCAAATTTTTGAAATATATGTAATGAATGCAAAAAGATGTAAAACAAATAGATAACATAAATGGAAATTAGTTTTACCACGAAATAAGGAAAGGCGATTTTTATAATTACAAACAAATAGAACAATGAATTTTTTATACAATAAATTGCAGTATATAGAAAATATTTCAAACTTTCTAATAGTGGTTTTAATAAAGCATTCTGAACTATTTGTAAGAAGCAAAACTATTTTAAATAAAATATCCTTTACAATTTGCGATCAATATTTCGGAATATCTTTAACAATTTTAATAAGATTTTTCAATAATTCTTGAAATACATATTGAAATATAAATCTACTTTTATTATTATAAATTTAATAAAATATGCATACTTATTTTAAATGTGAAAATTTGACTTTAATTATATAAAAAATACACCACATTTCTTTCTTTTTTTCTTGTTTTTAAGTTTTAGTAATACTTTTTAAATAATGCTTTTAAATTTGGAAATGGGCCATTAGTACTTTTGTATCTATCTTAGCTTCGTTTCTTTTATTCTAAACGTATATTTTTAAAAAAGAACTTGAGTAAAACATTTATTTTGTAATTATAATTTAAGGCTATTTAACCATTGATGATGTTGCGTTGTCCTCTAAAGTTGCTGTCGGGCTATTGACTGTAGTAGTAGCCATTTAATTGAAAGAAGTGATTTTTTTTCAAATCTTCTAAAACGCCAGGCAAGGCTAAACAAAAGCCACGCCTTACCGGTATTAAGGGAAAATCTGGCAAAGGATATTGATGTTCATTTGGCATTAATTGTTTGGCATTTTCGTTCGAATCTGCATTTGAAACAAAAGAAAGCAAAAAAATGAGTGTTTCTATGTTTGAACTAAATGTTAATATGTAATTAAATTACCTTGTCATTTGTTCTACAAACACCATTATCATTGTTAGCTATTGCAGAGCCATTGTTACCTGTATCAGCTATTCTTAAAACTTGTGTTTGATGTTGTTGTTTGTTGGAGTTAGGGCAAGTAGTTGTTGTTGATACGACATCATTAATAAACAATTTTTTTGATCTTGTACACGTTCATTCATTGTTTGAGAACTACCCTTACGAACACGTTCAATAAGACCCTTATAGAAAGTAGAGAATTGAACGCTTTTTAACCCGTTGGAAAAATGCACAAAGCTCCTCGGATATGAAACAATTTGATTTCTACCACTTTCAAGGATATTCTTATCCTATGCTCTAAAAATTGGAAAAGCTACAAAAAAAACTCCAAAAGTTTACCTACATAACTTTAAGGATAGAGGACAAACAAAATCAAGTAAAATGTTTCAAATTCAAATTACTGTATATCTACGATGAAGTAATTAACTGAAGCAAATGCAAGTAAATCTGCATTTTGACGTACTATTATCATTTTAAACTTACAAAAGAGTGCTAAAGATTTGCTATTGTTGGTCATGTTGGCTTTCAACTAAAACAATTTTAGAGCCTTTAACTGTTGTTGTTGTCATCCGAGCCAACCGTTTATAGTTAAGGCTTTTCAGTTTTCGTTTTTGTTAATGAATGTCCACTGATTTAAATAGTACGTCTAAATGCTCACTTAATTACATTTACTCCAGATAAATGCTTGGTTTTATAGATCGACTTGAATTTGAAGTAGTTCATCTGTTTGTCGCGGTATTTTTTCTCATGGAGTTTTGCACTTCGTTGTAGGTATTAATATGTACATATGCACTTACCTCGACATATACCGCGTCTTGTTGCAGGAAACATATTTATGAACTTTGTCTTCATCTTCCATATTATGATGTGTTTCTTGATCCCTGAAAAACATTACATTATAATTATTTTTAAATCATTTATAAGACACAATCTCACATTTTCTTTCCTGCTACACTCCAAAATTTTACCTAAAAAGAAAACACTTTTTTAATAATTTAAAAGTATAAATATGATCATTATTTTACTCACTTTAATCCGTAAGCCACCTGCAAGAAATACCTGGAAAGAAAATTGAAAATTATTGATAAAATACTTTAATTTTTTTAAAAAATTCACAAACACAAATTTTTTTACCTCTGAAAAATTTTATTTATTGCGCCATAAAAATCAAAAATAAAGCAAAATATAAAATTTTACAACTCAGCTCGAAAGAAAGAGATAGCTATATTATGTTAATATTTACTATCTCGTGTATCCCTACTGAGTTGTAAAATTTGTTGTATTGTTGTTGTTATTTTTGTTGGTGTGTCCTCACTGTATACATTGTGGTTCTTATGTAGCCATGTGAATGTAAACATCTACTTCTTTCAGCTCTTAGTGTTTGTTGTTGGTTGTTATTGTCTGTTACTTGTTTTCTTTTCTGCTTAATTATTGTTATTGCCGTTCTATTTTTATTTACTTACTTTTTACTAATGTTTGTTGTTGTCGATTTGGTTATTTGTAAACAGCATTTGGTTATTTGTAAAAATATAACTGTAACAACAACAAAACTGGTACTAATTTTATTTTAACGCAATTTAAACGAAAAAGGGTTAAAAAGGTTAAAAAGTAACAATATGTATAATTATAAAATTAAAATAAACTACATTGTACAAAAAACTCACGCTTGCGATCGAAATTAACATCAAACTTTACTTACGCAACAGAAATGCATATAAATTTCTCTAACGACATTGAAGGCATTATATCAAACTTCAAAATAATGCTCAACACAAATAAAAATCAAATACAAAATCGAAAATAATTTTAAAAATTGTATCAATAAATTAAAAGTCTAACAAACCGACCGTAGGGTAACACACCTGAATAAGAAGAAGAACTGGTAAATAAATATTTAAATCGGCAATATATAAGGGTATATAATTATGTACGCCAATAATAATAAATATATAACACTTGCCTAACAAATCTAAAAATAATAATCGATAACTAATAATTATTTATCAAATTTTTTATCTCTCGCATTTTTTTTGAAACATTAACAATTTCGCGATTAAAAAAGTATTTATATATAATAATAAATTATTACGGCCGTCCGTCCTCGTAAGCAAACACAGCGTAGATTAATTTAGTATTAAACCGAAACAAATCATAAAACGTATGTAATTAATCGACCGCGATCAATTACAATAGCGTACTTGTCTGTATTTTTTCTTTTATTTTACTTTACGTATGTGTGTGTGTTTATGTTAAAACACAGAATTTCTCACACTTTTAAAAATCGAAACACTGACTTTAAATATCAAATTACTAACCTGTTAACACTAATGATGAAAAACGAGATGAAAAAATAAAACTGATCCATAGAGATCTTCAAAAAAGTTTCCTCGCGCAGGGTGTTGGATACTATAATATATCCCTAAGTATTGAAAAAGTCCTTGTGAAGGGCTTTAAATTGATCTCTCTAGAGAAAATCCAGCTCGAAGTGACCAAATGTTTGGCGTAGATTCAAATAAAATAGTTTTTTCCCAAAAGAACAAATAAAAAGACAAATTAGGTTTTGTTTAATATCATAAAATTGAAAATAAATCTATTTAAAAAATATTACCTTAGAAATGGTTATAAGAAATTTAAATACGTATAAGACAAAGTATATACGTTGTTTTGACTTTAGTGGTTCAAGTTATAATAAAAACCAAATTTAATACGGTTAAAAATAATATGCCAAAAACAATATTTAAATACCGTAACTCACTAGATTTTACCTTATATTTTCACTCTTATTAACTTACCCATAAAACATGGAGGCGGATGTATGGCCTCAGATAGAGTTTGCAAGCTAGGGTTCCTTGACGACACTATGGATAAGCCTATGTATGTGGAGATTTTAAAGTATATCTACCTGCCAGGTCTTGCAATTTTAAACCTAGGAGAGAATTCTATACTGCTTCAAGATAATGATCCTAAGCATACTTCGAAGCTCCCCGATTAGTAGATCTTATAAAACTAGAGGAGGTCACACACAGTGTTGCCATTGAAAAAATTAAATTTTAATTCTACTAAAATGTTTTCAAAACTCTTCCAAAATCAGTACAAATCTACCAACCTTTAAAAACCATTTAACATTTTTACATGCGTTGATATACTCTGAGCGGCAAAATAAAGTGTATACCCTCATTTCTGCAATTAAGTTTTAATTTTAGTCTTTAAGCTACTGTGCTTATCGCAAAGATATATTTATTTTAAAGTCATACTTTTGTTGTGGAATCACGCTCCTCTTTTATTCATGTAAATACTGCATAAGCGTACGTGAGTGTTAGTGTGAGTAGAAAATAAGATAGTGAGTGGTTTAGATAGAAATCACTCAATATTAGTAATTCAGAATTTTAGTTATAAAAAAGCGAAATTGAAAATAAAGAATCATTATTAAAGTAAACAAAGTGAACGTTTGCATTTTACTATATTGCAATCCTGCGAACAACAATCTGAAGGAAGTCCTGAGAATAACAATCTGAATGAAGCCCTGCGAACAACAATCTGAAGGAAGTCCTGCGACAACAATCTGAAGGAAGTCCTGCAGACAACAATCTGAAGAAATTCCTACCGACAACAATCTGAAGGAAGTCGTACCGATAATTATAAGATATAAATGCAAGTGAAAATTGTACTATTTTATATTATTTGACCAGAAAATGCATTGGCATGTCTAGCGGATATTAGAATAAGAAAAATATTTAAATTACAAATATATCTAACCAGAAAGTGCATAATAAATAGTGACTTAAAATAGAGAATTTTTTTATAAATACTAAATAAAATATTTTATGAAATTTTGTGAAAGCTTTAATTAAAATAACGTAATTTTTTTTGTGAAATGAAGTTTTCCTTTGTTCGATTGTCCATTCAATTTTACGAGTGATGTACATAATTAGTTGGAAGGTACACTGACATATGGATCAACCACTAGAAGAAATACTAGAACAACTACATGCTGCAGAGGATAGATGGTCGAAATTGTTGACACAAAATAAAGGTAATGGAACAGAAGAGTCACAAATAGGTTCAAAGCTAAGATACATTAAAACAAAACAAAAGAAACCCCATGAACCAAAAATACCGAAAATAGAAATACAAAAAATTTAAAACCAACAGAAGGGATTTCGTAAGCAGGGAAAAGATACAGCTTAAACTATTAAAGTTAGAGCTGAGTTACACGATTTGCGAAGGAAGAAAAGAAACCATCATCCATGAGATAGAAGAAACTAATTAAAAGTTTTAAAAAAGAAAAACGGGTAGCACGAAAAATAAAATAAGGTGATAAATACTTAATGGAGAATCACAGATAAGCATCAGTGCAGAAGGTATAATTTTAATATATATACTAACTACAACAAAATAAATGTAAATTATTAAGAAATAAATAGATAAAACAACAAATATCTAATATCTTACAAAATTGGGAGGATTTATAATTAACAAAGAAGGATGAAAACGTTCACAAAAGGAAAAGAGTAAAATATAATTAAAAAACATTTTCTGCATTATTGAAACTATAAAATAGACTTTGAAATAAATACAATATAATACAATATTTATAAGTAACAAAAAAGGATGAAAACGTTCACAAAAGGAAAAGAGTTAAATAGAATTAAAAAAAGTTTTTATGCATTATTGAAACTATAAAATAGACTTTGAAATAAATACAATATAATATACTTAAAATATATAAAATTTCAAACCACAAAGTAAAGTGGAAATTCAGGAAAATATTGTTAACAATGGCGACGCCGAAAATACTAAGGACATCGTGCCGGAGTATGTTAAAACACTAATTAGCATATAGAATAAATAAATATAGGGTCCGCCAAATAATTTTTTTTTTTTTTTTTTGAAAATGCTATAAAAAAAATACTGTATATTTTCTCAAATTTCTTTTTTTATTTGAAAGTACAATCGTTCCGGTTAATAATGGAAAATAATTTCATTCAAATGGCTGTCTCGGCTGGCCATGCAGTAGCCTACAAGAGGGGTCCAATTTTTAAGCACATTATCGATTGTGTGCAGCTGTATTTCACCAATGACTTCACGAATACTGTCCTTTAAAGCGTCAATTGTCTCTGGCTTGTTGGCGTAACACTTATCTTTGACGGCACTCCACAAATAATAGTCCAACGGTGTCAAATCGCAGCTCCGATGTGGTCAAACGACATCAACCCTGCGGCTGATAATGCGATCTTCAAAAACAGGGCGCATAACATCGAGTGTAGCTTCGGCTGTGTGGCACGTAGCACCATCCTGTTGAAACCAAATGTTGCTAATATCCTCCTCTTCAATTTTTGTGAACAAAAATTCGCACAACATGGCCCGATAACGATCGCCATTGACTGTAACGGCCACTCCTTGCTCATTTTCGAAGAAAAATGGCCCAATTATGCCTCTGGACCAAAATCCGCACCAAACAGTGACTCGCCTTGGGTGTATCGGCTTTTCAATGTATGCGTGCGGGTTTTCTGTACTCCAAATGCGACAATTTTGCTTGCTTACAGATCAAAATGGGCTTCATCTAAAAAAATGACTTTTTTTTGGCAAAATCGGCATCTTCTGTAAGTCGATCGCAGGCCCACTTAGCGAAGCGTTGTTCAAGCGTATGCACAACCATATTCGTTCAGCGGAAGGATAAAACTAATTATCTGTCAAATCAAACATGAGCTAAGTGTTACCATTCACGAAATAAGCACTAGTTGAACAAAAAACGTTAGATGGTGGACCCTTTATTATAAGTTCATATTCTAATTAGATGTTAATGAATATTGTGATTGAAAAAGTTAATATACTACATTATTAATTATTAAAAAGAAGAATATTATTCATTATATGAGTTCTGTTAAATTTTAATTATTAATAATATAAGCCAATAGGAAAAATCTGTTACATTGTGGATGGGCTTGCTTTTTTACCAAGCTCACTTTCAGCAATAGCAGCACTTAGGTAGGGATTTGCTTTTATTTTTCTGCCAAAAGAACGTTCTTCTGCCTCAGTAAATATTTGTTGTGGACATGTTTTGGTTTATTTTGCACCGTTTCATTGACTTTGTAACGTTTGATTATGTCGTGCACAGTTGAATGACCTGCCAACAATTTTTGAAATTTCGTGAACACTTTTTCCTTTTCCTGTATGCTCAATAATAAGCTTTCTTACTTCGATACTAGTTTGTCCCCGTTGTTTGGCCATCTTCTTGATTCTGTTTATTCTATATAATTTTAGAAAACTGAACTTAATGGTTTTCCCCTAACTATGTAAGTAAATTATATTAGCGAGGCTGACCGCATTGAAATTACAGAGTTCCAGTTATTAACCCATAAGAGTTACTGTCCGAGTTTGGCTTGTGAAAGTCATTTTGACGTTCAAAGCGTTTTCAATTTCAATTTTACGTACAATTATTACATTTCTGAGTTGGTTTTTCCTTTTGTACGTGTAAGATATACACAAATAAGATAAGAATGAGATATACACAAATAAGAAAATTAATAATTAAAATGTATGATTTTTAGGTGATCGAAAATATTTTGGTAGTGTCTGAGTTTGTAAAAAATCCCCAATACATATAGAGATAGATGTACTCTTGGCTACGTAGCTTTTGCAAATGTCAAGTTATGACGCTAATATTTAGCGGAAATATCAACAATAGATACACCAACTTAACAAAAAAAAAAAAAAAATTCAAATCAGAACGATGGGACCGCCACACAAGGGTTATTCCGGAGACTTTTTGATCAAGGTAGTACATTTACAACCGATTTTTACCGTGCCTATGTACAAATTGTCAATTGTGTTGTTAAAAGTAGCTTTTTAACTTTGTTTTGAATATAAATTAAGAATAAATAATATTTAAGAATAAATAATTTTTTTTTTTAAGTTTATTAGGAACATATTGTAGGAGACACTATTGAGATTAACTATTTTATTTATTAAAATAACAAAAAATTAATATTGAAATCCACAAATTCAGTTCATATTAAAAAAATAAACTAAATTATAAGTAAAAAAAATCAAAATATATATATTCATTTTTTATCAGCATTTGTTGCACGCTTCTTCCGTGTGTTCTCCTTACGCTCTTACCACATTTCGTGGATATTGAGTTTGTCATTATATGCTTTTAATAGGAACAAAAACCGCTAATTTTGCTTTTATTTGTCTAAAATCATCAATTAAATCTTTTTTAAAACTCATTTTCGTTCTCCCAAAAAAGAAAAAAAATCACATTCATTAAATATATAACAAAATACTCGTATAAGATTTAAAATTACATAAACACTAACAATTAGTCGAATCGACTAACACGAGCTTTATAACTAAAAAACACAATAGTTACTTAAGAAATGTGAATGCTCATTAGAAGAGAATACAGAGGAGTACAAGTTGAGGGAGGTCATTTCGGAGTAAGAAAAACTCTATTAAAATTAAAACAAAAATACGTGTGGAAAGAAATTAATAAAACAGTAAAAAGCTTTGTAGCCAAGTGCGATTTGTGTCAGAGAAACAAACAAATTAGACACACAAAAGATCCACTGAAAATAACAGACACACCGACAAATAGTTTTAATACTATAGTAATCGACTAATAACAACAGGTACATACTAGCAATGACAAAATACGTAGTGGCTTATCCAATAGAGACAAAAGAAGCTAAGTCAATAGCAAAGGCATTGGTGGATTACGTAATACTGGTATACGAACTATTTCGCATACTCAAGTCGGACAGAGCAACAGAATTCGCAAATGAACTAATGAAGGAGATATGTAAACTCCTAAAGATAGAACAATGGTTTTCGACTCCATATCATCATGAGGCTTTAGGAACTGTTGAAAGAAATGACAGGGTACTGAACGAATATTCTGTCTTTTGTAGAGGATGATAATTGGGATATATTAATTAATTCCCATAACATTCCATAAACAAACATGGTGACTTCTCCCAATCAATGAGCTGCACCCGATTCTATTTTTAAACTCATTAAAAGGGACCTACAGTTTAACGCCGGCTCCGAACGGCAAATACATTTAGAGAAATTTTCAATAGTAGTAATACTCATAACCAGTTACTAGCTAATGTTATAAGGTGATACCGCTGTCGAAAAAGTAAAGTAATAGACAAATGATATAAATGTAACAGTAAATATCAATAATAAAAACAAAACTCTTCATAAGAATATATTAAGGAAATACAAAAAATGAACAAAAAGAGCAACAACATTTTGTCATTATCATGCATCAGTTGATTTATAACTAACCTAAGACAAAATATAACTTACTCATGCAATGGAATTTAATTTGTTTATATTCAATTAACAAACGAAAATTTAAACTTTAAATAAACAATTGGATAAGTACAGAATAAAAGTAAAGCAAAATAAGAAAATAATAATAAGTAACAATATGTAATACTAAGTCTACGAATATTAAATATCAATAGCTGAGCCCTACATTCAAACACACGACGTAAAAAATAAACACCACTTAAAATTGTCCAATTTCAATAAAATTGTAAATTTTATATTTATTTTATATTTATTTTAAAGTCATACTTTTGTTGTGGAATTTTGCTAACGTAATGTGTTTCAAAATCAAACAAAGTATTTGACCAAAAATTGGCTCAACAGTTTAACATTACAATAATGAGTGAAGGACTATACTATTATTCACGGTCCTCTTTCATTCATGTAAATACTGCATAAGTGTTAGTGGGAGTAGAATATAAGTTAGTGAGTGATTTACAAATCACAATATTAGTAATTATGAATTTTAGTTACAAGAAAGTAAAATTGAAAATAAAGAATCATTATTAAAGTAAAACACAAAGTGAACGTTTGGATTTCACTATATATATTTAAACAATGTATGCACTTTAAAACTGCACAGAAGGCTTTTACAAAATTTAAAAAATAACAAAGGAATTTTTGTAATAACTAAAGTTATCCAAAAAAAAACTAAAGCTACTCTATATTTTAGTCATCAAAAAAGTGTACAGAGTACAACCGCACTAATTTGACTCTAACAACTTGTAACTGATTGTGTAGTCTTTTCTGATACTTGTCCGTTTGTTTTACGTTTATAGGAAACAAATAGGCTAGTAAGCAATTAAATTTTTTTTATTAAAATAGTGATTTTTCAAATTTCAAACTTCTGCAAAAATCTACCAAAATTCTCTTAGGCCTACCATCCTACAAAACCGCACTAATTTGACACTAATACCTTGTAAATGATTGCGTAGTCTTTTCTGATATTTGTCCGTTTGTCTTACGTTTATAGAAAACAAATAGGGTAGTAAGCAATTAAAAAATTGTATTAAAATAGTGATTTTTCAAATTTCAAACTTCTGCAAAAATCTAGTAAAATTCTTTTAGGCCTATCATCCTAGAAAACGAAAAATATTTTATTAATTTTAGTAGAATTCGACTAACAGTGGCAATACTAGTCACACAAAATACGAATTTTTTTAAATGTGCATTATTTAGATCGCATGTAAACTTTTGTAAATTAACCAAAAATTTACTAATATTGAAATTTTTGTTATTTTTTAATTATTTACTTATTTTTTATTTACTTATTTTATTTGTTTACGTAATAAAAACAAATAAAATATAATAATATAAACAAATAAAAATATTGGAAAATTTTTTACAATTTGTTCACAACTAATATAGGAATTTAAAGAGGTCAGCAATTTGTAAATTTCTTTTCTGCTTTAATATAATGTTTCGTTATAATATTAATAGGGAATTTAGTTATTATGATTTTAAAGGAAAATTTATAAAACCTTTTGAATCCATTCCTATAAACTTATAATTAAACCTAGGTTGAAAGGTTAACAATTATAAGGAGACTAGCTTGTTCATATGTTGGTATCTGAGTGTTTGCATCTTCAGATAAAAATATTTGTTAAGTAATTTAACACTAATAGAGCGAAATCCAGCGAGAGTTGCAGTCTTCGTGCTGAATAATGCCAGGGGAGGTTAAAAATCATTTTTAAGAGCTTGTTTTTGGGCAACCTGAAGCTTTTTCCTGTGGCAATTTGCTGACGTATACCAAATAAATGTGCTGTTGGGCCATATTATTAGTATTACTAATTTTATTAATACTAATTATATTAATATAACAAATGAATTAATAATAATATAATAAAGTAAAGAATTAACAATAATAATAAATATACATATATTATACTAGCCTAATAATAATGTAATTTAAATTCAGTGAATACATAGAGAAAACATAATTAAGCAACGGAGTTACTGAATAGCTCTAAGTTAGAGTTTAAGTAAATAGTATTAATGGAAATAAATAAACATCACTTGAAAAGCAACAACCTTTTGATATGGTCGTGGTTTTATTTCGTTTCACTTAATTTTTTCTAATTCATATTTTTATATTATAAATTATAAATTATTTAATTCAAAAGTGTTGTTAAAAACTATTAAGAATAAACATTTTTACGCCCGAGCAGAGACTAGGAATCGTGGAAACTTTATAATAATTATTTCAACTTTATAAGTTAATTAAAATTTAAAAAAAGTGATTGTGTTTTAAATTTTACAAATTAATTAAAACTTAAATAAAAACACAAAAGACATAAAACAAAACGCACGGTTGTGTTTATTTAGATTCGCTACATTTAGTTTTTCCCAGTGCCGGTTCCTTTTATAAATTATAATTTGTTTAATTTAAAAATTCTTAAAAACCATTAAGAATTAATATGCGCAATATAACATTATCCGATGGAAGATAGATTTAATTAAAATCTTTGTGTTCTCAATCGAGAATTTTGATTTTCTGTTTATTAAGGGGTATAACATATGTCTAACTCTATTACCTTTGTTCACAATATACGTAATGTGGTTTTACAAATTTAGTTTTTTATACAGTATAACACCTAAATATTTGACATTTTCTTCCCAGTTAATATTATGGTTAGAGAATTGTACTGGCTTAGTTTTTCCTGGATTAATTAAGCTTTTCCATTTTGTACAATATGATCCAAATTATGTCTTATATTAACTGTATATAAATCAGAGCTTAGGATAGAAGTATCATCTGCAAAAATTGTCGTTGTGCGATAAGGAAACCACGGCAGGGGGACTGGGGTAGCTTAGGCATTGAAATACTTTCGGCAATGACGTTATTGATACAATGCTCTCATTGTCACTGGCTTTGATGTATAAGTATCGATTATCAAAATAAATAAATTTCACAAAGTTTGTCGTCTCTAACTAATAAGCTTACTGTACGTCTTTTAATATTTTAATAAGTATTTTTATAATATTTTTAGTCCATTTGGTAAGTATTTTGTGTATGAAAATTTGTTGCGTTTGTTGCGTAAAGTGTCAACAAAAATGCAGTAAGAATTGTGTATTATCTTACAAAAACAAATAAAATCTTTGTCTTAAAGATTAATATTTTGCCATTAATTCCAATAATTATTATTAGATTCATGTATAAATACATCTTTGAAATGGTTCGTAGCTACAAACCAAGGACAAAACGAGGTTCGATTGATGTAAATGGGATGAATAAGGCAGTGTCAGATGTTTCGCTTGACCTTTAGACTCCGTCGGTAAAAAATATAACCTTAAACGCCAAACAGTTGACAAGCGTTTAAAAAATTATATCTTTTAGAGAATAGAAATTCTAACTATACCACTACTAATATAAATTATCAGTTTAAATTCACTTCAAAGCAATTAGGTATGCTAAAAAAAGAGTTCTTAAGCGTATTCAAAACTAAATTGCGACAGTTTATCAGTGTCAACATTTTTATCGGAATAATATTTAGCTATGTATATATGTATTTTTGTAATGTATACACCTACATAAGTAGTACATACACATATGTGTATTTCTGTATATAACATATGCTGGCTGGCAGTGTCAACCTAGAAAGGCAGTTTGGCAACGTTTGTAGGTTTAATTAACTCTAGTGGTAATTAAGACTTAATTGGCTCATAACCAGTAACAAAATTTTGCATTTACCAACTAAGTACCTGTAGGAATATGATGCACGAATGCGCCAAGTGAAATGCCGAAGGTACCCCGGGCACCTCAGGCAAAATTTAATTTTTAATAATTCTAAGCAATACCAAGTTTTCACAGCGTTTTGTTACGATATTTTATTATTCATTATCCAACTACAACAACCAGCAACAACATTTGTATATCTGTTGAATAAGTTCTTAGATTAAGAGCTATAAAAAGTTCCGAATCTGCTCCAGTCTTCCCTATGTAAGAAGTGAAAATGTTATATGGCACAGGCGATAAACAGGAACCTTGTGGGCAACCAGAATTTGCGTAATTTGTTTGTTTTTCCAATGTGAACATGAAAAGATCACAAAGAAAACTAACAATCACTAAGAAAACTTAGTTTGATTTTAATTATTTCGAGTGGTAAACAAAAGTTTTTAACTTGTTTTCGAATTAGTTTTTAACTAATTATTTAAAGAATATTATGTAAATAAAGGAAGAATATTATGTAAATAAAAAAATGTATCATTTTCTTTTTAATTATCTTTTCCATTATTTTGCTTTTCTATGGTAAAAGACTTATAGGTCTATAAGACTCTGGAGATTCAGCAAGTTTATTTGGTCTAAGTATTGCTATCAGTTTTGACTTCTTCCACTGTTTTGAAAAATAACAATGCCTTAAGCATGCATTTAATAACTTTGTTATAAATTTAATTCCTTTTTTTGCAGGTTTTTTACACCGTTTTAGTTAATTATAATACCAGGTGATTTTTTCTTTTTCATTATTTTCATGAAATTATATGTAATTTCATCAGATACATATATAGTAGCACTGGGGCAGACTATTTATATCAGCTTGTTTTATACTATTACCAATGTTGTTGACTTCAGATATAGTTTCACCATCACTAAGATAGCTTGAAACGTTGTTGTTTCAGTGTACGGTATATTCTGCGATTATTTTAGTACTCGTAAAGGAATACTTTTATGTTTTCTTTTCAGAATTTTTGATAGATTCCAAAAAGGCGCAGAATATTTATCTGACGTAGATAGCATACCATTCCAAGATCTGTTGTTTTACTTATCAATTACCTTCGTGATAGTCTTGCTTAGTCTAGTCATTTGGAGGTGATCGTTTATATATCTGAATCATTTCCAGTTTATTCTATATATGTTTCTAAATTGGATCATAATTTTTATTTCTCTTGGCAACTTCTTGTCAGGTACGTACTGTTTCATTTTTGGCACGCTGTGTTCTATTGCTGCTGTTAGGGTGTTTTTAAAAGGGATGATAGCATCAATTTCAGAGGTGCTTGATACTTCTCCAAAGTTTGGCTGGATAGGATGATTTCTGTTAATGTATCTAGCATATTTAGGTCAATTTGCTTTGTTCAAATTGCACGCTGTTAGACTTAGACTTGTATTTATAGTACCCACTACTGGAAGATGGTTAGAGTTTAAGCCATTTATCACCCTTATTAAGGATAGTTTTTGTGGATTATTTATAATGAAAAAATCTAGCGTAGATGGTTTCCTTCTTGGGTCAGTTAGAATATACGTATTTTCAAAGGGATAAACGATTTCCAAATCATTAGGTCGAATATTCTCATAGAGTATATTACCCCAACATTTATTTGTATGACAGCCCGAAAACCAGTTTCTGCAATTTAGATCTCCTCCTAAAATATATTGCTGCTCAAATTTGTTAACCCCTACATGCTCAATTAATTTCGTATTTTTAAGTGATAACATCTCATGTGATATGTTTTTCTTAATCATCAAAGCCACACCTTCACCTCTAATATGGTTAGAGGTGGTAAATTTACTTTAATATCGTCATCAATAACAATTTCGTCATCGTCATTATCGATCGATTGAAAAGAAGCAAAGTAATTTTGATTACCAACTCTTTGAGAAGATGTTGGTTAACTAGTTTATTTACTCATTTAGCTCAGCCTTGGCTTGGCAGCAGCATCGTCGTTGCAGGGCGCTCTTTTAGTTATTACGTAATTGTTATTGCTTGAAACAATTCAAAAGTACCTGTTTTTATATAGAGAAAACACTGGATTATATAATAAACACGACTAGACACCACAAGTGCAAGTTTAAGAATGAAAGCATTTTTTTACAATTTATTTATATAAAATATTAAACTTTTTTTTGAGATGTAAACTTTTGTAAGACTGTGTACATACATGGTTATATTAAGTTGGAAACTACTAAGCAAAAAACAAAAAGTCGTAAACGACTTATTATAATTCATTTTATAATTTAAAATATTTTGTACAAATCTATATTTATAAAACCAAAATAAACCTGGTACTAAATCCACTAGTTATTTCCTTACTTTGGTGAATTATCATTAAAATTTGCCATAAACTGTTTTTAGTTTCTATTTGTTTAAAATAAAATTTGTGTTTTATCAAAACGATGGTAAATATTACCGTCTTTTTTTATGTACTTTTTGAAATTTACGCCTTTTTAAAATCATATCATATAAAGCTTCTAAACCTTCTTGAAGTCCTTCGCCTGTTATTGCACAAGCTGGTTGAATAAACCAGCCTTTATACTGTGTTGAAATACTACTAGAACTGCTGCAAGATTTGGTGTTTGTGTTACTAGTTGGTGTGGAGTTTTTTATATTTGACGTTGTGGCTGAGGACGTCAATTTCGAAATATTATGGGTGTTATTGCCCGTTATATTATAGCTGCTGGGTATAGATGATGTTGGTGTGCATACAAGAGAATAGGGCGAAGATTGATGAGTTACTAAATTAGTTTGTATATCATTAGATATAAGAGATTTTTGTGATATATGATGTTGTTCGCTTATTTTATATTGTTGTTGCTGTTGTTGAAAAGAGTCTAATAATGATGTTGACGAATAGTTTTTTATTGCGTTGGCTTGCTGTTTTATATTGTGGGTATTTTCTTGATTTAATGTTGATGAACGTTTATAACTTTGAGCTCCCGTAGATGATTTAGCAACTCCTTTGTCATCATCACAAATATTTCCCTCATGATTATCGTCTATAGCCTTGGTACTTGCCACGATATTGCCAGTGGAAGAGGAACAGGATTTCATAACTGAACTAACGTTAAGAAAAGTTGGTGTAAGTAGTTCATGCAGTCCTAAAAGTCTTTCTAGTTCTTTAGGCTCTGTAGCACCAGGTAGATCCTGCTTATTAGCTAAAATTAAAACTGGAACGCCCTGTAATATAGGATAAGATAATAAGATCACTGCAGAAGTATAGGTATGTTCGAACAAACAATATAGGGATTTATTGAAAAAAGTAAAAGTAAATAAAAGTTACAATAAATGGTGTTTAACAACGATATTTTTATTGTTTTCTAAATATATGCAATAATTACTTGATTATCTGGACACTTTGCGGTACGCATAAGCTCCATTTTAGCTTCCTCCATACGCTCAATATCAACAGAGTCTACAACGAATAATATACCATCTGTACACCTATATAGTACGAAATGGTAAGAAATAAATTATTAAAAAGACCGTAATTACGTCTTTGCCTATAGCTTACCTTGTGTAACTTCTCCATAGTGGTCTCAGTTTTTCCTGCCCGCCTACATCCCATATAAGAAATTGTACACCTTTAGCTTTTCCAACCATACCTTGAACTTTTTCACAGTTGAAGCCAATAGTTGGTACAGTATTTAAATATTGATCAAACTTAAGTCTATATAATGCTGTAGTTTTACCCGCCGAATCTAGACCCAACATAACAACATGCAATGTTCCCTAAAATAAATAAGAAATTTAGATTTAAATGTTTCATTTAGAAGAAAAAATTTTTCAGATTACCTGGGATGGTAAGCCATCCAAGAAATTGCCATTCTTTCCCATAGTTGTACCCATTTTGTTATACAACGATTTACAAATCTATATATGCTCTTCAGAATGCAGCTTTTAATCCATACTGAGGCTATATTAATAATTAAGAGGAAAACATTTTTGTTAGTTTTTCACCATTTTACTTGTATTTTCACACAGTAGATTAAAAAAGTTTAGACACAGCAGATCTGTCAATAACATTGTTTTTACTCAAATTAAAAAAGTAATGTTTATATTGTTTTTAAACCTAAATATTTTATTAGTCATTTAACACAACATATATTTCATACCATTAATTCCAAGTTATAATATTGTAACAAAAAACTATAGGATATATGCTGTAAGCCGACAAAGAGTGTAGTTGATATCGACTAAATTTTCAAAGACAAATAATACTTAATTGCAACAATAAGTTTAAAGTTTCGTTAATCAAAGAAGTTAAAAAAGGCAATTATTCTTCTCTTTACATTCAGGTAATATAAAAAGCCTTTCTGGGCCAATAATTACATATTACCTGAATTTGTAAAATAATATCTTTAATTTAATTTTACAACAATCTTTTAAATACAGTTTTTTGTTATTCCTGAACATTAGAAAACTATGAGTTGTGACTGTAAATGATTTAGTGTGCGATATGTACATATATGAAAAATGATATCAAAATCTTGTTAGATTTGAAAATTATAGCATTATGAAGTTTTATTCGATTTCAATTTCACTCGATTTCAGTTTACAGAACATACCCGTATATAAATAGGTTGTTGCAACTGGTAGCCGTCCGTAGCACGCCCCAATTGGGTCCAAGAGTAGGCCCTGTTGTGCTATAATGTATCCAATTATTCTCACCAAACCGCTCACAGTTTCTGTCCAGCTTTCTTCAGCCAACCGTTCTCTTTGATGAAAGCATGGATTTTATCCAAATCGCTCATATCAAAGCTGTGCTTCTCATAGAATCTTTCTCGACCGAGCAAAGACAGTCTCAATTCGTTAAAAGCCGAGCAATGACAGAGACAATAATCTGAGACTCCTCCTCCTCTTCGTCACTGCAAATCCTGTAGAAATTGGAACTGTGAAATTTGACGACTGTGGAAGTGGTTTAAACAAGAGTTGTCAGCTGTTCGGCATAAACCAAAAACCGATTTCCGAATACTTTAGAAAGCCGAAGTTTTTACAAATCGGTTTTAGGCTTCGTTACTTAAAAACCAGGTTTTTAAGGTATTTTATTTTTGGTTTTTATTACAATTTTAACTTAAAAAACAAACAAAAGCTCATATTTTAGTCGTAATATTAAATTCGAATAAGTTAAAAATCTAAACCATTATAGGAAGTGGATTCATCTTTACGTAATTGCAATTTCTCCTTTTTTCCGTAGATATCAGGCCGCTCCATAAGTCCGTAAGATGACACATAGATAGCGTTTCTAGAATTTTTTTCCATATGATTTTTATTTAGTACTAACCTTCAAACGATACGTGTATAAATTTGACAGTAATTTGAATATCGATTCGTGAGTTATAGACTTTGTGTAAAGTAACTTTTGTTATTGAAAAAAATTAAAAAAATAAATTTCGAGTTTTAATAATGCATTGCTTTTTGATGAAAAAAATACGGTAGAAACCAAACAATGGCTTGATAAACATTATCAGAACTCTGCTCCATCGAGACAAATGGTAGAGAAGTGGTTTGCTGAATTTAAACGTGGTCGTACCAGCACAAATGATGCAGAGCGCGCTGGACGCCCAAATGAGGCTATTATTCCGGAAAACAAATCATGCCCCAAATTGATGAAAACTATGGCAATAATGAATGAATTGGGCTTCGAATTGCTTATCCACACACCATATTCCCAGATTTAGCCCCAGCGAATTTCTCCTACTTTCAGATCTCAAGAGAATGCTTGCTGGGAAGAAATTTAAGTTCAATGATGAAGAAATCGCTGAAACTGAGACATATTTTGACGAGAAAGAGAAATCGTACTACAAAGGTGGTATCGGAAAGTTGAAAAATTGCTATACCCAATCTATTGCCCTCGACGGCAACTATGTTGAATAAATAAAATCGAGTTTTGTCAAAATTTTGTTTTTTTTTTTTTCTTACTTATCCTACGGAGTTATTGAGTGACCTGCTAATGATAATAATAAATAATGATGAATTAAATGACAAGGTAGATCCAATAAATGTTAATATAACAAATGTCGAAAATAGGAAAAAAACTAAAGAAGCTATTGAAACCCAAATTAGTAAAAATTATGAAATTAAAGTACCGAAAGAAGTCGATATGCAAATTATAATAACGGACATGACATAATAGACAAATTGGAAAAAAATGAAATATTGAAAAACAGTAATATAGAACTTAGTAAAAGGAAAATAGATAATAAATCATATCCAAAGGTTATATCGAAATTAAAACTCAATATAGAATAGGATTTCGATGCTGCAAATGTGTTGCAGTATTTTAAGTATCAAGGTATTATAACCAAAAATCATCGGAGAGTAAAAATAAAGATATTTGTTACAAATGCTATAGAAAACATAGATGCAAAGATTGTTAAAAAGAAATAGTTGCAAAATGTGTAGATTGTATGAAGGAGAATAAAAGACTTAATCTAGTACTAGATGAAAATTACGCAACATTTAGCAGAAAATGCTCGGTATATCCAAATAAACCTGTGCTAAAAAAGAGAAAAATGGAAATAGCTATATAACAACCAAAGAAAATACATGGAATATATACGAATATACAAGGATTGTAAAATAACGTAACAATGTCGTATTCATTGAGAACAGGAGAAGCAATATTTGGTCAATTCATAAAGCCCCTGGTATCGTCGTATAGAGTGTATTATTGTATTACAATATAATAGTTGTAAGCTTTTTGTTGGTAATTTTCATATAAAAAGTTTATAGTGATTTTAAAAAGTTGTATTGGTTGCTATTAATATAATGTGAATTCCAATCATTATAAAAAAGAATTTTTTTATTGTCAAAGCCAAATTTTTTAAAGAAAATGTAAAAATTATCCCAAAAATGGAAATTATCTATTTATGTGTGAATGTATTTAATACATTTTTGTGTTTTAATAAATTGTGTGTTTAATAAATTTTTGTGATTTTTCGTGTCATTTATGAAAATTAACTTATGAATGCCTATTTTCTTCTTCTTATTTGGTTTTTGACGTTTGAAATACAATAGTACATTAAAAACTGATACAATGGTTGTTCACAAGCAAGTAAACAAAACGTTTGTTCAATATATGATACAATGATACAAAACCTTGTGAATTCAGCAATTATATCTTAACAAACATTGGAAAATAAATTAAATTTAACAAAATGTGAAGGACTGTAAATATTGTATTAGCTCATATATGACAAAATATGAAAACATATCATTTATAATAGTGATAATGTATAGATCACCAAGCTACAGTAAAGCACAATTTTGTGAAGATTTTAAACTATTTTTTGAAGAAATGTGCGAAAATAGTAATGAATATACTAGAATAACCAAAAACTCTAAAATGTTAATAGACTAAATATTCACTAATAATGAAATGGTTTCAAAAAGCTTTATTTGAAAATACAATATCGGCAAAAATTAATTAATTAATTAATTAAAATTTAATTAATTACAATTTATTAGAAGCAATTATAAAGTTAAAATTGAAAATAAAAAAATAAATTTACAAGCAATAAGATTGCAAATACAGTCACACAGATAATAATACGTAACCTTTATAAAAATGGTTTTTAAGAAAACCTTTGCATTTCTAATCGTTGCTTTTACATTGAGAGTACAATTACACAATCCTCTAAACAAACTACAAAATATCCCACTGTCTACGCGCATATTGTGTGTGAGCACTTAAAACTCATATGGCAACACAGATAATTACATGTACGATATGAAAAGAAACGGTATTTTTTTAATTTTACAAATAATCTGAACTTCAGTTTGCTTTATGTCAAATTTGTATATTAGTTTGCATTGAAATGAGAGAACAAATAATAATCTTAAAAAAAGCTCAATATTCATTAAATGAAATTGCTAAAATTGTTGGACGTGCAAGAATGCCAAGAAAAAACCCTTAATAAGCGAAATCAACAAGAGAAAGCGATTGGACTTTGCACTACTGTATGCGGATAAATCAACAGATTTCTGGGCCAATGTATTATTTAACGATGAGAGTAAGTTCAACTTATTCGGTTGTGATGGCAAACAAAAAATTTGGCGCAAGCCAAACGAAAAGATGCAATCGAAAAACCTCACACCAACTATAAAGCATGGTGGTGTTTAAATTATGGTATGGGGCTGTATGTCGGCGAATGGAGTTTGAAAACTGCAATTTCTGGAAACAAATATGGACCGCTTTGTATATTTAGACATTTGGAAAAGTAGTTTGAAAGATTCCGCATCCAAATTAGGTCTCAGTGGCGATTGGTATTTCCAACAGGATAATGACACAAAGCACACATCACATATTGTAAAGAAGAGGTTGCTTTACAATATCCCAAAACAACTCCATTTGCCTCCACAATCCCCAGACTTGAACCCCATAGGGAAGATACTTGGAAGAAAACAAGTTATTGTCAAAATACCAATGAAACTGCTGGGAATAGGGAAAAAATCGGATTTTGCAGACGTTTTCGAAGTTAAATATCAATCAGTACATCAATAAATATTAACAACACAATAATCAAGCCACATTTTAAATTTGGATCAACGATATTATATTTATGCTGATCTGATCAACAATAATAATACTGCAAAAATAAAGCGACGCGTGCAATACTGAAAGTAAATACATAGATTAACATAAAAAAGATGGATGGCCAGAGTGTTTGAAATAGTTAAATGTGAAGCAAAGATTACAAGTAAACACCATAAATTTTATACATAAAATTAAAATAAGAGGTGCAAAAGACTATTTAATAGAACAACTGCGATATGTTGGTGAGCTTAAACAATACAAATTAAGAAACGCCATCGACTTCAGGATTCCAGAAGCAAACTCAAGGACTAAACAAAAAATGTTATTTTTTAAAAGGCTAAATCTGTAAAATATATTGCCATTTGATATTAAAAATTAAACAATTTATAATCTATTTAAAAGAAAATTTTATAAATGACATTAACTAGAACTCACATATTTTTATTATATTTTTAATTGTAATTGTGTTATTATAGTATTAGTAATACCACTTACGATCAATAAACAAAAAATTTAATGTTTTTATACGTTTTCGTAATGATTAGTTCGATAGCAGCTACAAATTCAACTTCTATTGGCAAAAAAGGTTTAAATTACATGGAATATATTCGAATATACAAGGATTGTGAAATAACGTAACAATGTCGAATTGATTGAGCACAGGAGAAGCAATATTTGGTCAATTCACAAAGACCCTAGTATCGTTGAATAGAGTGTATTATTGTATTACAATACAATAGTTGTAAGCGTTTTGTTGGTAATTTTCATATAAAAAGTCGGTACACTCATACACTTTCTTTCCTATTGTATTGGTTGCTATTAATATAATGTGAATGCCAATCATTATCACTCCATGCCAGGTGATTTTAGGCCGATCAGTCTGTCACTTGCACTTGAGGAGTAGGATAGATAGAACGACCTTCAGTGGGGCTCAACATGCTTACCTTAGGGGTAGGTCTGTTGAGACTGCTCTACACGAGGTCGTCGGCTACATTGAGAAGGATCCGCACTATGGGATTTTTACCCTTGCTGCCTTTCTGGATATTGAGGGTGCCTTCAACAATGTTGAGAGTGGGGCGATTAGGGAGGCACTGGTTGACCTTGGCGTCCATGATTTCCTTGTGGAGTCCTTAGGAAGTTTGATGAGAAAGGCAGGAAGGTGGTTTGCTACGCGGATGATCTGGTGATTCTTGTGTCGGGAAGGTTCCTCTCGACTGTTGGTAAGATCAAGCAGTCGGCGCTTGGCAAGCTATCTTCCTGGGTGTCCGCCAGGGGTCTTAGCATCAATCCCTCGAAGACTGAGTTAGTTCACTTTTCCAGGAAATATAAATTGGAAAAGTTTGAGCTACCTAGATTGAATGGGATTGTGCTAAGACTGTCTGAGGGGGCCAAGTTCTTAGTTTTTTTGGATAGGAAACTTAATTGGAGGGAGAATACCCTTCTGCGAATGAATAAAGTCTTTAGCGCCTACTATACGGTTAGAAGTGCCATTGGTGGGAGATGGGGTCTTCGCCCGGCGATGGTGAAGTGGATCTATGACTCCATAGTCATACCTGTTCTCACCTATAACTGTATCGTATGGTGGACAGCCTTGGAAAATGCCAGTCGGAGGAGGCTTCTAAATAAGGTACATAGGTGTGTTGCTTTGGGCATATCTGTTGCCTTAAGGAGTACTCCTCAGGCATCGCTGGACATTATCCTGGGCCAGACCCCCCATTGAGGTTGTGGTGAAGGGAAGGGCTGCTAGGAGTTTCTTAAGGATTTTTGAAGGGGGCCTGACCAAGGCTCTGGGTTATGGACACTCTGCCTTTTTGGGGGGACTTGATTGGGGTGCGCATTTGGTGACCTGTGTTGGTTCAACGGACTATAAAGTCAGGAAATGCGACTTCGGCATATGCCCTGCGGCAGTTTTTCCGGATAGTTTTGACGTGGGGTTGATGGACTTTTCGACGGCCACGCCATCTTTACAGATGGACCTGACCGAGGGTACTGGCGCGGGAGTCTACATGGCGGACAGTGACATTAAATTGTCCTTTAGACTCCCGGATGAGTGCAGTGTTTTTTAGGCCGAGATCTTCGCTGTTCTCAGAGCAGCTGAGCATTTTCGCGACCTTGGTGACATTACGTCGGCTAGGATATGCGACCTGGAGGGCTTTCTATCAGGTCTCAGCTGGCTCCTTAGTTGATGCCTGGTCCTCTTTGGGCATCCGTCTCTTTTTCTGTATGCCACTTCTGACCCTCTTCTTCTCCTATTTCCTTCTGTGTCCTTCTTCTCTATTTGCTTTCTAATTCTTCTCTTCATTCTTCTTCTTATCCGTTGAAAGGTTCTTTCCACAATGGACCACTATGGTCTCTGGGTGGGGTACTTTCGGTACCGCCTTTCTTACCTACCTACCTACCTACCTACGATCAATAAAAAATTATTTTAATGTTTTTATACGTTTTCGTAATGGCTAGTTCGATAGCGGCTACAAGTTCAACTTCTATTGGCAATAAAGGTTTATTGGATGAAGTGCTAAATTCTAAATATTTATCAAAATCATACAAAAAATCTAAAATGGAAAGCGCCACAGCTATTAAAATTTTAATTAAAAATTTTCTTATTTTATCCGAGAATTCGGTAGGGAACTCTGCCCAAAACTCAGTGGGAGTAATTAAATCAATTAAAAGAAACGGAAGCGTTTTATCAGTGGAAAAAAAAACTTCAAAGAAGAAAAATACCAAAAACACAACTTTTGGGAAGTTATATCAAAGATGCATTTAGCAGCCACTTTAGGATGAATATTGATACTTTTAAGGTAAATAGTTAGCATTTGTATTCATTCAATTTTCAAACCTTTTTTGTTTTGTAGGATTTAAAAAATATACTAGAGCCTTTATGGTCAAAGCGTGGCAAAGGTCGACCTTGTTTACCCTTGACCAAATCGATCTACCTAACACTATGGAAGCTGAGCAGCCAGAATAGCTTTAGAGTAGTTGATCGATTTGGCATAGGAGCAGCAACTGCAGGTGATTTAAAGAAACTATTAAAATAGTTTTGTTACTCAAAAGTCAAGTAATACAATTTCCATCGACCGAGATAAGCCAAAGAAGGACAATGGAACGGTTCGAGACCAGCCGCGCACTTCCGTTCGCATATGTTATAGGTTGCATAGACGGAACGAACATTCGAATATACCAACCGTTGAAGGACTGCATCAGTTACTACAATAGAAAGGGACATACTCCATAGTAGTGCAGGTAACACTTATTAAATGCTTTAATGCGCAGTTAGTAACATGCGATTTGTCGATGATTTCGTGGGCTATTCCGGGAAATGTCATGACGCGTATGTTTGGCATAATGGCCCAATCCGATAAGCAAATGTCAATAAAGAGATAAAAATACCACCAAAATGTCATCTTTTGGGAGATACTGCTTATCTGCTTGAAACATTTTTAATGACTCCATATAAGGATAACGGATATCTCTCACGGGAACAAAAAAAAATTAATTATTTTAAATTCTACAAGAGTTTTTGTGGAGCAAGTGTTTGGAATTTTAAAAAAAAAATCGATTTTCAAATCACATTGAAATACAAAATATAGCACTAGCAAAGCAAATTATTATGGCCTGTTTGGTATAATAATTGAAAATGAAGAACCAAACATGGATACGTTGAACTTACATACGAAAGCAACAATAAAAGTTTCAATGTTGATGGTGAAGTACATAGCCGTACTGCTTTACAAAGGGACGAAGCTGGTGATGACATAACGACTTCTGGAGGGTCCACCTGCGGGTGTTAAGAATATCATAAAGAGAACTTTCTAAAGTTGAGGCAGGAACAGAAATATCAGACCAGGAACCATAGACTTCATCCATTTCCTCAAAAAACTGCCGTGGATGCTTCCCTGAAGTACTATTGCGTTTTTTAAATCTTTTGTATGTCCCACAAAAGTTTAGGAACTTTCTGGTGACATCATCCCGCGAGAACGGAGTGGTATCATCCACTTCTATAATCTCCCGCAAGATCATTTCCCATAACACTGTCCGCTTCTTGCGCTTTGCGCAGAAATTAGATTCATTGCGCAACCTTGTGAGGAACAGTTGTTTTTGATGGTGGTTTCATTTCTTTTCACTGCTTATTTGGTGTTTTTATTATTTTTTTTTTTAATACCATTTTCGCCATTTTCGCTTTACTTTTGTGTTTTAATTTGTGCAGGTAAACGAGCATCAACTATAAAATCGATGCCTGGTTGCTTCTTGACTGTGTTAAAAAACTTATTGGCGACGTTTTGAAATCGTATACATTGTAAAAATTTTTTACAGTGGCTATATGATACACTATGCTTTGTTCAAATACATTGCAATTAACATTTTGGAAGTCAGCCTATATGTATAATCTAAACACTCCATGTTTTAATATTTTTTATTATAATATTTAATAAAAAATTTAAAAAAAAAATTTTTTTCACAATAAAATACTGAATATGTAAAAAATAAAAAAGTTTAATACTTCTAATTGTTTAGCTCACAAAAGTCTGCGAAAGACTGTATTAAACAATGCTTTATAAATTTTATAATAAATGATACACCTCGTTTTGACTTTACAACCTAATTTTGCCTATTAGGCATTGAGTAAACCAGTTTTTTGGTTAATTTTGGTGAAACCTGCTCCCATAGAAAAATTGAGATAAAACGTAAAATTAAACAAACCCGCAAATTTGTGAAAATGAAAATATTTATTGGTTTTTAAATAGAAAAAGCACTTTACTCACCAATAGATAAATAAATTTTCTTTTCAAGTAAATTAAGATTATATTGTGTTAAAGTACAACTCACATTTAATTTAGTTTATTTTGGAAATATAAGGTAAAATCTAGTGAGTTACAGTATTAAATTTTGTATTTGGATTATAATCTTTAACCGTATTCAATTCGGTTATTATTATTTTTATTATTATACCTTTATTTGAGGAAGAGAAAACACCTTGTATTTTGAAAACAAATAATTTGTATATTTTTCAACCCTTTTCAAGTTTTCTTTAATTTATATTGGATTTAAGCCTAAACATTTGGTCCACTCGTATCGGATAAGACGGAAAATTTCCTTCTTCACGAGGATTCTTATCATTATATCTACAAATATCACAAGGTTAGGGTCAATTTGATAATAATTTCAATGCGATTTATAGAATAAACATAATATACTTTAATGTGCGTGGACATTTTATATTTGTTGAACATAAACACACAAAACAACATAAAAATACAAGTGCGCTATTGTGAGTGTTCGCGGTCGTTTAATTACGTACGTTATAAGATTTGTGCTGGTTTGCTACTAATTTAATCAAAATTGCGTTTTGTTTACTCGGACGGACGGCCGTAATAACTTATTATATATATTAATACTTTATATATAAATAATTTTATTTTTAATCGGTATATTATTATATTTTCGGTGATCTTTCCAAATAAAGTGCCGTGGAATTTTGTTAAACGCGAGTGATGAAAATTTTTGATAAATAATTATTATTTGTTGTTTATTATTTTCGATTTGTTGGGCAAGTGAAGTTTGATGTTAATTTTGATCGCAGGCGCGAGAATAGTGCCAATTTATTTGTTCTTGAAATTTTGGATAGGGAATTAGAGCGGCTTTGGGTTAGAGTAGGAAGGGCCTATGAAGATTGCCTAGAGTATATTGAAAAATTCGGTAGGGCAAAACCCGACGACATCGAAGTAGCAGAGTCGAAATACACTTCAACGATGTACACGTATGCAGCATACCCAGCGAGGATCAAAAGGAAAATGGAAGAGTTGAAGCCGAAAGTGCGTCCAATTGTTAAGACGAGGCTGCAACTGGATGAAAATTATTGCCATAACTTGCCGCTGCCCCCCTGTGACACGAATGTTTTTTATGGCGATTATTTATCATGGCCTACCTTTAGGGATTTGTTTTCCGCGTTATATGTGAATAATAGTCGTCTTAGTAATGTTTAAAGGTCGTGTTATTTAGTAAGGAAGACTGGTAAGAAGACTAGGGAGATAGTTTCGAAATTCCCTTTGACCAACGATAGTTTTGATATCGCTTGGAATTTTTTAAGAGATACTTACGAGAATCAACGAATGTTGATTAACAACCAACTTAAGAATTTATTTGGGTTAGCTACGCTGGCTAAGGATAAAAGCGCGGGTCTAAAGATTTTACAACGTGGAATCAATTGATTTTTGGCCGCGATGTCTATTTATAAGCTCTTAACATCGAATTGGGATCCTATTATTGTTCTTATTTGTATCCAGCGCTTACTAGAGCAGGCGGCGTCTATCTGGGAACAAGGCGTTAGGGATAAAACTTCTTTGCTACTATGGAAAGATTTGGATTGCTTTCTCACGGATAGAATTCAAACTTTGGATTGTATACGCGATTTGAAGGGGTCAAATGTTGGCAGAAAAAAAGGTGATAATAAGATACGGACACATGTTTCGAATACCTCGTCGGCATCTACGTGAATTTTGTGTCCAGGCCGAAATCATATATTTTGCCATCGTTTTTAGATGTCTATTTCTGAAGATTTTTAGTGAGTAAAAAACATCATTGCTGCGTTAATTGTACTTCGAGACAACACGAAGTAAAGGATTGTCGTAGCAGTCATAGTTGTTCAAAGTGCAATAAGAGACATCATACCTTGCTTCATCGGGAGGTATCTTCGAGCAACAATTATGCTAATACAACAATTCAGGACGGGAATATGTCAACGTGTCAAGTGGCTCATCCTGTGAATATTGATAATTCAGGACCTTATACATCTACGGCTTCTAATTTAAATACTAATCATCAAGTTTTTCATCTTGCACGAGATTGCTCCTTGTGATTAGGGACATCCATGGTTTTTTTATAATTTGTATCATTTTTAATATCAAATGACAGTATATTATACAGATTCAGCCCGTTAAAAATAACGTTCTCTGTTTAACACTTGTGTTTGCCTGTGGAATTCTGAAGTTCATGGCTTTTCTTAATCTGTATGGTTGAATCTCCCTAACATATCGCAGTTGTTTCCTATTTTCGTTTTCTGTATAAAATTTATGGTGTTTACCTCTAGTCTTTCTTTCACATTTAACCATTTCAAACACTCTAACTTCCATCTTGTTGATGTTAATTTATTTACTTTCAGTATTTCACGCATCGCCTTATTTTGAAATTTCTGAAGTCATATTACTTGTTGAACAGAACAGCATGAATATAATATCGTTGACCCATATTCAAAATGTGTTTTGATTCTTGTGTTGTAAATATTTATTGATGTACTGATTGATATTTTACTTCGTATGCGTCTGAAAAATCCTATTTTTCCTTATTTTTTACAAAAATACTCTAAATGCTTCTTAAATTTGAAGTCTTTGTCTATTATGAAGTCCAAGTACTTTATTGAATTAACCTTCTCCATTAACAGGTTATTTACTCCAAATTTTATATTATTGTTCATATTAATCTCGAGCAATTTGGTTTTATTTTCTTTTTTATAACTTTAGCTTGTTATCTCTTTAACCACTTATCTATATTTTCCATATCCTGTGATAACTTCCCGTGACAAGTTATCGGTTTTATCTTCAGTAAAAATTAAAATGTCGTTCGCATATAATACTATTTCACAATTTTCCAGAACTTTCTCTGTCATTAATGTAGATAATAAATAACAGCACTCCTAAAATTGATCCTTGAGGTACCCCATAATTATTCTCAGTTGTCCTAGATTCGGTGTTGTTTATTCTTGTAGTTTGTTTACGGCTTGTTAAATATGATTTAAGCCACATCAGCTCCTCATTCTCTATCCCGTATTTTATCAGTTTTTGTAGCAAGATGTCTCTATCGATCGTTAAAAAAGCTCGTTTAAAATCTATATTTTTCCATCGGCTTCCTTCTAAAACCAGATTGGTATTTTGCGAAAATATCTCGGTATGACGCCTTACAAAGTTCAGTTAGAATAAGAGTTGAAGCCGCATGACTATCCGCTTCGTTTTCGCTTCAATAGATGGGCCAACGAGAAATGCTCAGATCTCGCAAGCCACCGTGATTGGACCTCTGGATTTGTAGCTAGATGCTACAGAATACATTCACCGAGCAATAACAATGCCCACCCAAATGGTGATCAACCGTCCCATACTCCGCTCCCATCTGATGTGAGCCAATAAACCCAGGATTTATTCCCCCCATTGGCACATACTGGAGCTCAGCAGTGGACATGCTCTGTTTGCTCTAGAGTAATTAGAGCAAATATAACATCTGTACGGTGTAACGGCTGTAAAAGATGGTGCCACATGAAACGATGCACGAACTTACGCACATAGGGAGTGGAATTATGATTTCAAGGCTAACTGCTGTGTCAACACCACCCACTACACAAACTCCCCTCCGGATGTCACCAGAAGTCCACCATCAATCTCAATTCCAACACACATCCATGTACTGTATGCTGAAACCACCGTTACGACACACCAGCCTGACTCAATCAGGAATATCCAACCCTCATCCCAAATGCCCAGGCCACTTCCTCCCCGACCAACTCTATCCTCAGGCACAGGAGATTCATTTTAAATCCTACAACTAAATTGTAATGGCCTGAGAAACAAGATTCTGGAAATAACAAATTATATGCGAGACAAAAACATAAGAACATCCACATCGCAGCCAAACAGAAAACAAAGTTAACCGGTGCGTGTAAAATTTGTATGGGTAATTAAAAGTTATCAGAAAAGACAGGGTACGAGATAATGGTGGAGGACTTTCGTTCATTCTGGAACGCAATGTTAGATATAAATTGATAACTCCCCCAAATCCTTCCACACCTGATCTATTCATTGAGATCATGAGCATCTCAATAGAAGCAGGAGGTACGGAGATAGAGATTACCAACGTTTACATCCCTTGACATCACTATTGTGAGCCCTCGATGCTTCCCTATACAAACTGGCAAACTCAAGTTGCTTTCAACACTATCCACATACCCATCGTGGTAACGGTTGAAAAGCCAGACGACTTCATTGAAACAGAAAACCGCTCATTTGTCAATTATAACAAGGCAGTCTGGCAAGGACTTTGAGGGTTCATAAAAAATCTCCTTTGTCAAACTCCACTTCCTACCTGCGTCAGGAAAGGGGAGGAAACCTTTAGAGAGGCGGTCCTTCTAGCGGCTCGGTGCTTCATTCCGGCAGGAAGAATAGCCAATATCTGACCTCATTTCCCATCTAGTGCAGCACGTCTGGCACAGATACGGGATCAACTCCGCGCCAATAACCCCGCTGACGAGCGTATAGAACTGCTAACGGCTGATATTGACAACCTTGTTAACGATCACCGTCGATATAAATGGATGCAACATCTCGACCATTGCTTGACGAACTCTAAAAAGCTCTGGTCCACCATAATGTTTATCCGGTTCCAAGCGCTGTAGCGACACTCAGATGCTAGGAAATGCGCAACTCTATTTTGCCTGCAGTTTGTCAAAAACCCCGCCACGAGCAATAGAGCCAGGGGGGTTTTTAATCGCAGGACCAGGAATCTTGACAGGGACCCCGAGCCTATGTCATTAACCCTCGATGATGTGTCATTTATCATTTCTAGAGCTAAACCATCCAAAGCTCTCGGGCCCGACGGAATTTCCATGCTGATGCTAAAGAAGCTTGGCACGGTAGCGTTAGAATTCTTGACTCACCTCTTGAACCTATCAATGAATCAGCTTGTTATTCCCGATATTTGGAAGGTGGCCAGAATAATCCCAATACTGAAGCCGGATAAGCCTGCTGCTAAGGGAGATTAATTCCGCCTGATCTCCCTTCTTTCACCTATAGCGGAGATATTGGAGGGCCTACTCTTGCCTTAAGGAACACTTCACGTTTGCCGCACACCAACATGGTTTCAGGGAATCACATAGCACCACCACTACACTGAATATGATGATCTCCCATATAACCAACAGCCTTAATCACCAAAGACCTTGTCAACGGACAATTGTGACAGCCTTGGATCTGTCCAAGGCCTTTGATACGGTAGACCATTCCCTACTCATTGAGGACATTTCATGCTCTACACTCCCCAATGACGTTAAAAGATGGGTGGCAAATTAACTAAGTGGCAGGCAAGCATTTGTGGAATTCAGAGGGCAAAGATAAAAAATCCGGAAGCCGAAAATGGGCGTTCTTCAAGGGGGAGTTCTATCTCCATTCTATTTAACATATACCTATGCAAACTTCCAACTCCACCACAGGAAGTTCAGATGGTGTCGTACGCAGATGACTGTTCAATATATGCGTCTGGGGTTAAAATAGCCGACATAAGTGCCAGGATCCCTAACTACTTGGCCACCATCTCAGAATTTTTACGGGAACGCAAATTGAGGCTCTATCCATCCAAGTCCTCGGTTACCCTATTTATCTCATGGATAAAGGAGGTGAGGCAAGAGCTGGATATTTGATGGCCGATGAATACCCACCATTCGGAACCCAAAAATCCTGGGTGTAGTATTCGATAGCCTCCTTCACTTTGCCTCACATGCCTCATATATCGGCCAAAAGGTTAGAACGCGGAATAAACTATTAAAGGCTCTTGCGGGTACAAAAGAAGTCATTGTCACAACATATAAGGCAATCGGCCGGTCTCTTCTCCCTCCCGATTTGGACCACGTTCATTAGCGACGCTAAATGGAGATATCTGCAAACCGCCCAGAACAACGCCTTGAGAATAGCGACTAGGTGCGTCAGGATGATTAACACAGACCATCTACACGAGGAAACCAGGCTGTTGCCGGTCAGGTGCCATAATGAGCTGGCCAAACAGTTCCTGATTGCCTGTCACCTGCCCAGTCACTCCAACCATGGTATTATAACACAGGATACTCCTCCTCGACGCATCCGACAGGACATTCGGCGATACTGTAACGACGTCCGAGATGTTATCCCACCTTAAGTGGACCGGGTCGCCACTGCAGACGCACAACAATTCGTACATCAACAGACAGTTCTGGTAGCGATCGACAATTACGAAAAAACATGGTCCTGAACCAACACCCACCAGAGATTTCAGATAATGAACGGCTCCTGCCTAGACAAACAAGGACGACCCTCGCGCAACTAAGAGCAGAGTGCAGCAGTATTCTCAACTGCTTCCATGAAAAAATCGTTCCTGACACGCTGAATAGATGCCCAGACTGTCGACAAGAACCACACGATACGTCGCATCTATTCCAATGTCCACGCACAAACTTGCGGCCTTTAGATCTATGGCTGCGACCGATTCTTATTGCGCAGCATCTACCTACTTCTTATAGGGCACAAATTAATTAAACTATTGTGAAATTTACATCTCTCAAGGAAGAAACATCAGGGAATAGAGACGCTGTTACAACAACAGCAACGAGAAACTGCACAACGATGTCAATTTTGCACAAAAAAAATCATCTTTTCGGATGAAGCTTATGTTCATCTTGGTGGGTACGTTAATAAGCAAAATTTCCGTATTTGGGGCTCAAACCAGAGATAATTGAGCATATGAAGGCCAACATTCGTGCTGCCATTGTCGAGACACAACA
>JAKWBJ010000458.1:0-62399 GCA_023159175.1 Wohlfahrtia magnifica | reverse complement strand
ACAAGTATCCTATACCCAACATAACGGACATATTGGACAAATTAGGCAGAGCATATAGCATTTTCAGTGGATGGAGGTCATTTTGAATTTGTTAGAATGCCCTTTGGGCTAAAAAATGCACCGTCTACATTCTAACGAATATTGGATAATGTGTTGAAAGACTTAATAGGTGCGATTTGTCTTGTATTATAGACGACATAATCGTCTACTCTATATTACTACAAGAACACATGTTGAATTTAAAAAGGTTTTTGATAGATTAAGAGAATCAAATTTGAAAATTTAACTAGACAAATCAGAATTTTTGCATAAAGAGTGTGCGTTTTTGGGACATATTATTTCCACCAAGGGAATAAAACCAAACCCAGAAAAATTTAAAGCGATAAAAAATTTCCCCGTTCCGAAAACCCAAAAGGAGATAAAATCATTCCTGGGATTCTTGGGCTATTATCGGAAATTTATACGAGATTTTTCAAAGTTAACAAAACCTTTAACTGAATGTTTAAAGAAAGGAAGGAAAACTATTTTAAATGATCAATATTTGAGGGCATTCGAAATATGCAAAAATCTATTGATCAACGATCCCATACTACAATATCCGGACTTCTCGAAATTATTTATTTTGACAACCGACGCAAGCGACTTCGCTTTGGGAGCAATTCTTTCCCAAGGGCCAATCGGGAACGATAAGCCGATATGCTACGCTAACAGAACACTAACAGACAGTGAGATAAACTATTCAACAATAGAAAAGGAGCTGTTGGCCATTGTTTGGGCTACTAAATACTTTAGACCTTACCTTTTCGGACATAAGTTTAAAATTGTAACCGACGATAGACCACTAACGTGGATAATGAGTTTGAAAGAACCGAACTCCAAGTTAGTAAGGTGGAGACTTAAACTCGAGGAGTTTGACTATGAAGTTATCTATAAAAAAAGCAAATTAAACACGAATGCGGATGCTCTTAGCCGCATCAGTGTTCAAGATCATAATATTTTAAATAACGAGGAAATTAATATTAATACAACTGACAATGCATCAATTCAAGGGACAGCGGGAACGACTATCCACTCTGCCGACGAAAATAACGACGATAGTATTCCAATTTCGGAAAGGGCGATAAACACATTCAATCTTCAGATTATTTTACAAGTGGGAAACGAGGGTTCTTCTCTTACACTTGAGACTGTTTTTAAAAACAAACTTAGAAAGACAATACGTAGACCAGAATACAACGAAACCATAATGACCGACATATTCAAACGACACCTTGCCCCTAATAAACTTTCTGCGATAATGACAGACGATAACACATTTAAAATCGTTCAGGACACATATTCTAAATATTTTGCAAATAGTAAACTTTTTAAGCCTGTTCGCTGCAAAATCTTATCGAAAGACATTAGGAACACCGATGATCAAGATAAACTTGTAAACGATTATCACTCCAACAATAATCACAGAGGAATACAGGAAACATTTGAACATTTGAAACGGAAATATTTTTCCCCTGTATGAATGACAAAATGACTAAATGTATTAATCATTGCAATGTGTGTCAAACTCTTAAATATGACAGGAGACCTCCGAAACCCATATTTGAAATCCCCGAAATACCAAACAAAAACCATTAGACATTGTCCACATTGACATTTACTGTATAAACAAATGAAACATCCTTACCCTTATTCACAAAATTTCAAAATTTGGTTCAACATATCTTTTAGAATCTAGAAATAGCATTTCAATTTTGATAAATTTCAAACACTATATAAGCCTTCACTGACCCCCCAAGAAAATTGTTTGCGATCAGGGCTCAGAGTTCAGTGCATCTATATTTAAAATTTTTTTGCAAAATTAACAAAATTAATACACATTACACATCGTTCCAACAAGGTACAAGTAACTCCCCAGTTGAGTGACTACGTTCAACGATGACAGAAATTTATAGAAACGTTATGCAAAAATATTAAGAATCAGAATTACCGTTAGATCATGATGAAATACTTTTCGAAGTAATCACAGCATATAATAACTCCATACACACCGCGACAGGCCTGACACCATTTGAATTGTTCTATGGGAAAACACCCACATTTGAGAAAGATTTGAATTATAATACACAACATGAATACTTACAACGACTAAAAGAATTTCAAAACAAATTACACGAATCAATTAGGAAAAAATTAACCCATGACACAGAAAAACGCATTGAAAAATTGAACCAAAGTAGAGAACAACCTAAAATTCTTTTGGAAAATGATAACATATATATAAAAGAATGTAGAAGGAATAAGATGACCCCTAGGTTTTCAAAGAAAGTTGTAAAACGGAATAATAAAGTCACACTTTTAACATTAGATAACCAGAAACTTCATAAATCAAAAATAAAAAGAAACATAAGACTTAAAACTCACCTTTCTTTCTGTTTTATTCTGGCACAAGCCGATATCAAAATCGTAAATATTGCACCAACACAGGGAATTATACCATTGAAACTAGGAGTTGCTAGAACTATAACCGATTACAAGCACCTTATACATATAATCAATCTTGATTCTGACGCTGACAACATACAAGAAATAGGAAAAACCATAAGCCATTTCAAATCTACAAAGTTTGCCAAAATCGCTTTAGAAACAATGAAACTGAATCTGAAAGCACTTACCACGAAACTGAACTTACTAACACCTAGAGAGAGACAAAAGAGAGGACTGATAAGCGCATTAGGCTCAACAATAAAATTCATAACTGGAAATATGGATCATGAGGACGCAGAGAAGTTAAATAAGGACATTGAACGTCTACTAACGGAAGATGGACGAATAAATACCACACTAAATCAACAATTAATCCTTAATACTAACATGATAAAAAGGTTTGAAAACATAACTTATTATATAAATAGGGAACAGTACCTTATTACAGAATCCATAAAAAATATACAAGATCAAACCCGTAATGCATTTAACCATGCAATTAACACTATAACACAAATTCAACAACTTAACCAGATAAACTGTAACATTGATATACTCACACAACACCTTAACAATATCGCAGAAGCAATAGTATTATCCAAATTGAATATTATTCCTAAATTAATATTAGATCCTTTAAAATTATCACAAATTCAAAATACACTAAATAACACAATAAATATAATCTCCTCTGAACACATATTTGAATTACTTGAATTAAATGCTTATTACAATAATACAAATATTATATTTAATATTAAAATTCAAAATATGTCCGACAATGAATTTATACTATATCATGTTATTCCGATACCATTTAATGAAACTTTAGAAATCATAAGCGAAGAATACGCATTAGTTAATAAGGATAGTTTGATATTTTATAAAGAGAAATGGAAACATATAGAAAATGTATTTTATTGTAAGAAAATTCACAAAACGGAATATGATATGAATAGAAACTGTATTAAAAATATAATAAATAGGAATAAGACAGTTTCCTGCCATCTACGAGACATTGGCCATAGAACTGACATTATTCGTCCGGAACCCAACTATATAATTCTCATTAATCCTCCAATGCAACAGATTATTTCTTCATGCAACAATTCAACCCAACAGTATACAATTAATGGTACAACCCTAGTTCAATTCACCAACTGTAAAAATGCAATAAATAACATATGGTACAATAACGAAGATAACTTATATTGGGACAACGGAAGCTTTATCGAGATGCCGCCCAACCTTAATAATAATATTACAATCCTTTCCAACAAAGATGAGATAACACTCCCGAAATTGAATGAATATAGGTTTCAAGATAAGAAAATTATTCAGGATTCGCAGATAAACGTCGAAATACACGAAAAAGTCACATATTCGGCCTTTCTGTCAGTTACAATTCTTGTTGTGGTCCTTGTAATTATAATCAGTAAAAAGAAAAATACAATAATAACATACTCGCTTAAACAAGAAACCAATGAAGTTCCGGCAATAGGAAACACAAGACCCATTTGGCCGTCACTTCATTTTTGGGAAGGAGGAGTTATGGAAAGCCATATAACACAACCCCAAATACAACAACAAAAAACGCACCAAACAAAAGACAATATTAAATAGCTGCATAAGCATTTGTTAAATTTTATTACCTTTAATTTTACCAAATTTATTAACCTATTTATTTTTCTGGATAAACATTTTATTATTATTGCGAAACTGTTCAAAATTATTAATAAGCAGTAAACAGTCTAATGAACTGTTTAATTGTGAAATTATTTAAAAGAAATAAAAAATAAATCAATAGTAAACACTTTTGTATTTAAATAATAAGTTTAATGTTTAAAAGAAAATTAAAATAAAACTAATTACATTCTGGTAATGAAAAAAGAAGGTTGTTTTTTACTTCATGGTTTAATAACAACTATAACTCGTGCGAAATATTCTTTAATTTATAAAAAATCAATAAAAATTAATTTTTTTCCATGTAGTATACAAAATTGATTATTATTTTTCAGATACGTTACTATTTTATATTTAAAATGAATTTTGGAATTTTAAGTGGTTAGCAAAATGAATATGATCATTACGTACGAAAGGCGGTACCCAAGTACCCCACCCAGAGACCACAGTGTCCCATTATGGAAAGAACCTTTCACCGAAGAAGAAAAGATGAATGAAGAGCAAAAAGTAGAAAGCAATGGGAGGAAGGACAGAGAAATAAATGGTAGAAGAAAATGCGTCAGACGTAGTGTACAGGAAGAGACGGATGCCCAAAGAAGGCCAGGCGTCACCTAAGGAGCCGGCTGAGACCTGATAGAAAGCCCTTCAGGTTGCATATACTAGCCGACGCAATATCACCAAGGCCATCGAAAGAGCCCCAGCCCAGCAACCTGAGCCTGCGCACATAAAGAGCCGGGCAGTGAGGATATGTTCCACAGTCTCCGGCTCCCCTGTATCGCCGCAAACTCGGCAGAAAATAGGAGGGCCTACTTTCCAAATCCCTGTCCTCGCCCACAAAACTCAGTGCCCAGTCACAAAACCTATCAGAATCCTAAGAGACTCCCTCCTCAGATTGAAGACTCATTCCGTCCTAGAGCGGTCAAGTCGCGGCCACAACAGCCTGGAGATTCTACACGACTCCTCCACTCTACGTCGGGCCCAGCTATCAATCAAGCCACCAAAGAAACCAAGCGGTGGTTTCACAGACGCATCCATCTGTTCTACACCCCAAGCCGCGCCCGCACCCACAACAGCCATGTCGCGAAAACGCTCAGCTGCTCTGAGGACAATGAAGATCTCAGCCTGAAAAATGCTACACTCATCCGGGAGTCTAAAGGACAGTTTAATGTCACTGTCCGCAATGTAGACTCCCGCACCAGTACCCTCCTCGGTCTTAGATCCATCTGTAAAGATGGCGTGGCCATTAAAAAGTCTATCAACATCCCGCCAAGACTCTAACCGAAAAAACTGCCACAGGGCACATGCTGAAATCGCATTCCCTGACCTTATAGTCCGTAGAATCAGCACAGGTCGCCGAATGCGCACCCCAGTCAAGTCACCGCAAAATGGCAAAGTATCCATAACCTAGAGCCTTGGCCAGGCCTACTTCAAAAATCCTCAAAAAGCTCCTAGCAGCCCTTCTCTTCACTGCAACCTCAAGGGATGTCAGGCTCAGGATAATGTCCAGCGCTGCCAGAGGAGTACTTCTAAAGGCACTAGATATACCCATAGCGACACACCTGACATTTTTCAAGGCTCTCCAGCATACGATACAGCCATAGGTGAGTACAGGTATGGCTATGGAGTCATAGATCCACTTCACCTTCGGGCGAAGACCCCATCTTCTACCAATGGCACTTCTAACCGTATAGTAGGCATTAAAGCCCTTATTTATTCTCAAATGGGTATTTAACCTCCAATTAAGTCTCCTATCCAAGAAAACTCCTAAGATCTTGGCCCCCTCAGACAGCTTTAGCACAATCCATTTCACGTAGGTAGTTCAAACTTTTCCAATTTATATTTCCTGGAAAAGAGAACTAGCTCAGTCTTCGAGAGATTGATGCTAAGACCCTTGGCGGACGCCCAGGACAAAAGCTTGCCAAGCGCCGACTGCATGATCTCACCAACAGTCGGGAGAAACCACCCCGACACAAGAATCACCAGATCATCCGCATAGCAAACCACTTTTCTGCCTTCCGCATCAAACGTCCTAAGCATGCCATTCGCAACAAGATTGCAGAGTAGCGGCGAAAGTATATTTCCTTGAGGAGTACCACGAGACACTAGTCTTTCGAGGCGTACCTCACCAAGCTCCGAGCGGACAATCCTACCCCTAAGTATGTTAATTATCCACTCTACAAGGAAATCATGGACGCCAAGGTCAACCAGTACCTCCTAATCGCCCCACTCTCAACATTGTTCAAGGCACCCTCAATATCCAGAAAGGCAGCAAGGATAAAAATCCCATAGTGCAGACCCTTCTCAATGTAGCCGACGACCTCGTGTAGAGCAGTCTCATCCATGCCATAGACACAATTTCACCAATAAGGCAAACCCTAAAGACATCCACAAGGAACCTCATGGCAGAGATGGGGACATTCTGCAACGTGGCCGGAAAGATCACATTCGGGCCCGAAGATTTATAGGACCCAAAGGACCGCCCAAGTCACCTTATCCAATGTCACCATATCGGTCACCAATGCCCGTTCCTCATCTGTAACCGTGGCCAAAACTACCCGCCCCGGATCCTCAACCGTCACCTCCATACAACCAGGGAAGTGGGTATCATATTCATTACAAATGTGTAAATTATTTTGTCGCGTAGTGTATATTCTACCAGGTAAGAAAACAATTAGACTATTTTTTATATGAAAATAAATGTATTAAGTCACAGCGAGAGAAGCATTGGATCAAAAATATATATTTTTAATTGTTGTTACTATTAATTAATACAAGTTATAATTGAAAATAACAAGTTTTAAATTAAAACAGCATCTAAACAGTGTTTCAACGTACGTATCATACTACGTAAAATACTACGTAAAATTTATGTAGCGTTAGTATTACCTTTATAAAAAATAACGCTAGTATTCTAGAGTTAAGAGAAATAAATGTATTATTTTTCCGAACCGCACAGACGTATGTTAGCTTCCGTTCTACAAGCTTTTTTCTAATTTCAAAGGATGAAAAAAATTACCCTCAGTGATATTTTGACCTTTCAAGCCTTCAGTGAGATCTAAAACGAATCGTCCCAACTAATTTTTTCAGGCGATTAATTTTTTGCTTCTCCAAGGTGTGTTGAGGTGACTTTTCCCACATACCCTAACTTGGAATCAACGGCTAGCCAAATTATTAAAACTTTCTTCAAATGTTTTGTGAGTATACTCGTATATTGACTAAAAAACAACATCAATAAGGCACCAACTGTTCATCAATAGTCACATATTTATAAAAATTGTAAAGTATTGGAAGATTAAATTCCCAGCGATCCCAGTAAATAGCGATCTCGGAAAAAAGCCGACTAAAGCTTGCATCAAATAAAACATGCAAATCTTCATCTTTTCTGCGATAAACACCTTCAAAAAATGGTATAGAAATCTATGAGCGCAAAGTGTAAATTTCTACATCTTTCCACTCTTTGTCGTATTTGTATTTTTCTGTCCCATACTTGTTTGTAGTTTAAATTATTATTTTTTCGGTGTTGAAGGAAAAATTACAAAACAGAATGCAATATATCAAGGCATTTGGAAACGTCATATTGTGTTGGCCCCTGGATGTGTGGATATGATATTTTCGCCACACGGTGTAAAAGACATAAACTCCATTGTATTCAATTTCTTACTCCAAACATCATTGATTCATGCATCATCTCTTTCATTTTTAAAACAAATTTGTCGTACTGATCTAATTTTTACTCTTTTCGCCCAAAGCCCTACAAACTGAAATATCGGAGTTACAGGGTGCAAGTGATATGATCGACTAGATTAGAGAAACGACAGAAATAAAACTCAACATAATACAGCAAACTAGGTGAACAACAAATAAATTTTATTATGAAAAGTTAAAAAACAAATTTTGGTGTATTTATTAACAAAAAAAAAAAACAATTTGGACCAAAATGGTCCTTTACCGAAGATTCATACGTTTTTTACCTAACAGCAGGTTTAAATATGCTCATAAAATTGACGTAAATGTGCAGCACGGAAAACTTGATTCCATAACAAGTAGCGCCAGCAAGTAACACTCTTACAGAATACGCTGTCAAAAACTAATCACTGGGTGAAGTATTAGCACATTGTGTTGTCGATGTCGGAATTTCCCTTAATACCCTAAAAAAACCGAATGTTGTTCTAGCATACTTACTTGTTAGATGCTACAACATGGGACAAAAATGATCAATTTTATTTAATAAAGCCGTATGCCGCTGTGGTATGGTAGGTAAGACACCCGCTTACCAACCAGAAGGTCCTTGGTTCAATACCAGGCCAACAGCGGCATCACCTCTTAATATTAGCTGGTAACTCGTTATAAGCATTACTACTATCGAAAGCTTCTCTAACGCATTTTCCGAGCCGACGTTAAACTGTAGGTCCCTTTCAATGAGTCTAAAAATAGAATCGGTTGCAGCACATTGACTGAGAGAAGTCCCCGTATTCCTTCATGGAATGTTATGGGAAGTAATGTATATATATTGTTACAAAAATCAGGTTGGGCACCCCTGCGTTCATTTCATCGCTAAAATAAATAAACAAAAGCTGCAAGAACAAATTAAATTTACCCGATTACCAAATTAAATTTATCGAGAGGTTTAGGAGCCTTCGAACGTGTTATTGTATTGAACTCAGTGTTAAGAGAGTTCAGTGTGGTTAAACTCTGGTTGAGGAGGTTGTGATCGAACCTAAGTTGTAACCACGATCGAGTCATTGTTGCTGCTTACGAAGTTGTAAACGGAAAGAGTAATTAAGGATAGAAATTGTTATGGCTTGCAAAATGGTTACAAGCAGTGGTGCACAAAACTGTATGAATAAAGAATTTTAATTACAAACACAAGATTTATTTTATTTCGTAACGTTCAAAGCGGTGCATTTGCCTCAATTTTCTCTGAAAAGCCTTATTTATTTATTTTTATTATTTATTATTTAATGCATATTCCATGTTGGGAGCTTAAGGTTTCTACAAAAGATTTCCAGTTATTTCTGTCGCCTGGTAGTAATCTTGATTCGTTAAACGATAGCCAGTTTTCCTAAAAACAGTTCGGCGCGGGTTCTAGACAGGAACAGATTGAAGTGGCTCATCGGCTTTCGCTGTAGATAAAATGCAACCAAATTTTCATTTTTTTAATCGGCGTTGATATTCTATTCGTGGGTAGTTTCCTATAGGTCTTCATAAATCTGGGCCACTATAATTGGAGAATATTTCAAAGGCAATGGAAACAAAGCTCTGAAGCTTTGCCTTCATTTCTTCAGTAACTATCGAAGGCACTGAGTCATAGAGAAGCACAGACTTCACGCATGCTTATTTTATTTATATGCCGTACATTTCACGGCTTGATAAAAGCAGAATGCTTTTTCTGTATGCGACCTATAATGTCTATTCTGTTGGTTGAAAGACCACTACACAAATATGTAATGACGTCTGATACGTTTTGGATATCAAAGTCTGCTGTTTTGGCCGTTTATGGTGAATGCTATACCATTAGTTGATTTGATTCGCAAAGATTCTGTTTATTGATATTGATTTAAAGCCGGACATGTAGTGATGCAAGTGCAAAACAACATCATCAACATACACAAGGCGACAAGTGGTTACACGTTTGTTGATAGCGCTGTCAAATAGCTTTAGAACATAATCAAACACAGTGACGAACCACAAAGATGATAGAAGGCATAACTGTATTACACCGGAAGTCTAGTTGGAAGATTCAACAAGTTTCTCGTTGTGCAAAAATCTAAATTTAGCACCTTCGTAGCGCTGTTAAAGGCTTATTTTTATAATCTTCAGCAGTATTGCGCTGTTTTCCAATATGGTCCAGATGTACTCTCTTTTTATTGAGTCCAAAGTCTTCCCGAAATCAATAAAAACAGCATACATAGTATTATTATAATCGATGCATTGCACCAATATAATACGCATAATATTAATATTGACAATGCATGGTTGCTTTGATCGAAGGCTGACCTGTTTTCTCCAAAGTTGGCTAAGTTGGCAGACAATGCGGTTTCAAATGATTTTGTTAAATACGATAGTGAAAATAGGATAATGGTTAAATAAACTAAATAAATATTTAATAAAGTAAATACAAATTGCTGATTAAAAACTTGAACAACTCTATGAAACGCTGAATATTTGCAGATAAAATAAATATAAATAAAAAAGTAAATATGATGTTTTAATAACAGCAAGAACTCTAAAAAATATTAGTTTAATAATATTATAATAAATAGGAATCATATATGTATCGCAAAAAAATATTAACTTCAATTTGTTATATCTTGATAGTATATTCGTTTAAAGTAAGTTTGTTTACTTAATATATAAACTATTCCAATCATAAAGGTTTTCACTTAAGCTTTGGGTCTAGATGTGACCCCATCATTACCATCAAAAACCACTACTGTAACCAGTTATATCGGAGGGCTTCAAACGATCAAACATGCCTAAGTGATGTGCTGTATGATGGGTATGTGGGTGACCGTGGTGATGATTGGCGTGAGTGTGGGGATAAGTTGTATAATTACTTTGACTCGAAGCAGTCGAATAACCATAAGGATAGTTAGGACTGGGCATATGAAGCGTATGACCAGCTGCTACATTGCTTTGAGAACTTGTATATATATTGTTGGTGGTATATTCTGTAGGCGCGTATGATGCATTGTTATAATGAACAGCTGCTGTATGATGGTGATGGGCGGAAGCTACCGCCGAATGATGATGATGTGTTGCTGCTGCTGTTGCTGGATATATTGTATTAATTGGTACATGGGTCATTAGATGAGCTTGTGAGTCCATGTACATCTGAGCGTGATGTGTAGCCGTACTAGATTCTGTAGGTGTTGTTGTCGTTGGTGAATTAGCTGCAGCAGCCGCTAGTACGGCGGCGGCCATTATATTTGTATGATGATAACCATTAGTGTTGCTTAACGGTCTGGAGTCTGACGAAATGCCGTAATTTTCTTGATTGTTAATGTTGCCAATATTATTGCTTGATGCAGATGAAGCTGCTAAATTTCTAACTGAAAAATTGTTATTTAGTAAACTCGTAGAAGTGTTTGACTGTTGCATTGGATTGTTGGTTGAAGTTGCTGAAGTTGGACTGCTACTGACAGTTAAAAGATTGGAAGATCTCGTTATAGTAGAAAAATTAGAATCATCACCAATTTGGGAGTCGTTATGAGAGGAGTTTTGCATACCTTGTAATCTATTCTCGACAGCGGCAGCTGCAACAACCTGAGCATTTACTGCCGATGCAGAAGAGAGTGCTATGGATTCACTTTCTGAAATAGCAGGTATTTGATCAACAAGCGATTCCAGGCCAGAAAGACTTTTACGAGCAACATCACTACCACAGTGGTTTTGTTGTTGTTGGTGATTACTTTCATGACTATGTGGTTGTGTTGGATGTCCGAAAGAACTTAGTAAATAAGGGCTGTCATCGTAACGGCTCTTGTGTCTCAATGCCCATTGGGTGTGAATTTCTTGTTGATGCTGCTGTTGTTGTATTACTTGAGCGTGTTGTTGATCGTGGTAATTTAAGGATTCATGTTGTGGCAAATTTGAATACGTTGTATTTGATACTAGTGTGGCTGCGGTAGGAGTAGGAACACCATGATTATGTTGTGGCGATAGCCACTGTTGAAAATGTTCTGTATTTGAATTGTGATCTGGTGTTACCTCACTACTATTTTGACTATTAAATCGAGCTTTTTGGCAATTTTGCAAACGTTGATGATGTATTGTATTCAAACCAGTATGAACACTATCACTTATTATTAATAATGAAGATGTAGCTGTAGAAGCTGCTGTTGAAGGATTGAAGTCAACTGCACATATATTAGGTGAATTAGGAGCTGAAGGAGACTTACAGAAATTTTGCTCGTTTATTGAATGTTGGGTTGTTACTAGAACTTCTCTCGTTGTTTCCGAAGATGCCTTTTCGTTTCCATTTAAAACCAACTTATCGTGATTTTGGTTAGAGGGTGGTGTATTCGTTGTATACGAGCAATTTAATGATGGTGAAGCCATTGGGGATACTATCGGTGAATATATATTTCGTTGATGTTGATGTGGTGGAGTAGAATATATAGATGTTTGTTGATGACTTTGTTGTATTCCTTGTATATGATGTGGAGAACTTTGTATTACATCACTTGTCATAGAATGGATTGACAAAATATTGGGTGTCTGACTTAACATGGGAGAAGAATGAACAATAATTTTTTGTAGTATATTTGTTGGTAGTTTTAGTTTTTTCGGTCTTCCTCGCTTTTTTTTCTTCGGCACTTCGCTATTAGGAACTTGTGCCATAGACAAGTTTAATATGCTATTGAATTTTCCATTACCTGGAGTTAAAATTTGGCTATTACCTCGTATTTTATTTCCAGTTTCAGTATCTACGACTTCTTGCTCTTTAATCTTCTTCGGACGCCCCCTTTTTTTTTTCTCATGAGTCCCGACCAACGAAGACATCATAAAACTAGTATTTGCAGTGCTATCTCTTGTTGAACTTTGTGACGGATCAGGTCCTCTACCAGCACCATGTGGACTTGATTCAGAATCAAATGTATTGGATTGCAATAGTTTGCCTGTATTACAAATACCAACAGTATTGGAGAAGTTAACACTCGCTTCATCAGACATGTTATTTTGTTGGTTTTTATAGTTTTGTTGTTCGCACTGTTGTTTAATGCGCTCCTCAGTGAAAACACATTCTGACTGCTCAATATGTGGTACAAGACCATTCAGATAGTCTCGGAACTTCTTTAAAGCAGCATAAAATGGTACTTTATGAGCAGCTCTTGGTAACTGAGCACAACGTGCTGAAGACGACGGCATTACCCAAATAAACTAAAATGAATTAAAACAATTATTAATATAAAACATATATACATTACATTTTTCTTTAATTTCATATAACACTAAACATACTGATACTGTTCATTTGACCGGTTATGAACTTTATGTGGCAATAGGCGTATCATATTATTGTTTCATCGCATATTATTATTTATATACAATTAATATTTGTAATTTACTGTTATTAGCACAATGGTATACCGTTATTTACCACAAACGGTCAAATGACCGGCTATGGTAGAAATAGGTATGTATTAAGTGTTGGTATGTTTAATTACGTTACAAAAAAAAAATTCCTATCTACCGAGCAACAATTATGGTCTAGACGAAATGTATGTAAATTTTAAACTGTTTTACACAATTGTTTTAAATGATTAGTTCTAAGAATGAGAATATAAAACATTTAGCAAAGTTTAAAAACTCAAAAAGTCAATTTTATTAAAGCTGCAAGAACAAATATATGTGCTGTTTATAAATAACCAGAATCGACAACAAACATTAGCAGGGTAAAGTAAACAAAAATAACACAGCAACAACAAAAACTAGCAGCAAAGAAAAAGAAGTAACAGACAATAACAAGCAACAACAAATACTAAGAGCTGAAAGAGGTAGATGTCTACATACGCATGGCTACAAAAGAACTAAAAAGAAAGAAATAGAATCTACCTGAAATATCGAGAGGTTCGAGAGCTTTCGATGTATTGTTTACTCAGCCATATAAAAAGCACATCGATGCCAACAACGGGCAGTTTAAGTAAAGTAAACTCAGCGAGTGCAGTTTGTGTGGAGAGAGTTTATAAGGAGTAAACTCGTGAAGTGAACCGTGAAGTAAAAAATCAGCTTAGTTGGAGCTAACTCAGTAAAGAGAGTTAAGTGTGGATAACCTCTGGTTGAAAAGGTTGTGATCGAACCTAAGTTATAACTACGATCGGGTTGGAAGATCTTTAAGTAGAAAGATCTGTCGAGTAATTATTGTTGTTTACAAGATTGTAAACAGACAGAGTAATTAAGAATAAAAATTGTTATTGCCTGTAAAAGGATTACAAGCAATGGTGCACATAATTGTGCTGAAAAAAGGATTTTAATTAAAACCAAACACAACATTTATTTTATTTTAACTACAATCTACGAACTCGTAAAAACAAGTTTTTAAAAAGGTAAAAACGTAGTAATTGGTGTCAAAAGTGGGATTGTCGTCCTTTAAAATAAAATAAAAACAAAACAAAAGGAACGAAGTTCAGAGAACTTAATGTGGATCGCCTTAGGCGTGAGTTGACAAAATTGGACTTGCTGTCAACTCGGACCAAGACCGAATTGCAAAACAGTTGTATGAGGATTTTTAACGGCGGAGCATTAACGTTGATACTCACGTATTTGATGATGAGGAAGAGTCGGAGGTGAGTGCCCTTTCAGCTAAAAGTAATACGGATACCAATGCACTGCTTGCCGCTATGATGGAAAAAATGCAACAACAAACCAAAATGCTTTTGGCTGAGGTACGAGAATCTTATAAAGCTGATAATGAAAAGCTGTTGGCGCAGGTAAAAGAAACTTCTAAAGCTGATAATAAAAAACTGTTGGCCGAAAACAAGAGTTTTCTGACAAAAATCGAAAAGAAATTTAAAGAAGCGTTGAGTGCAACAACAGAGAAACTGCAAGAAATATATGAGACGGTAAGCAAAAGGGTTGATGACGTCGACGCAAGAGTGACAAATCTAGAAAATACTGTTGACGAAATATAATATAATAGAAGAGAAAATCAATAGTCTACAGTATCAGCAACCCGAACAAGTGGGTATTATACCAGAGGTTTCTAGCAGAATAAAAACACCTTGCTTTGATGGTAGCACACCTCTATCTGTATTTAAATTCCAATTCGAGATAGTTGCCAACAGCAATGGATGGGACGATCAAGAGAAGGCTCTAGAATTAATTTTGGCGTTAAAAGGTGCTGCAGCAGAAATTTTAGAAACCATGCCAGCCAGCTGCAGAGAGAACTAAAATGACTTAATGGTGGCGCTACAGCGTAAATTTGGTGATGAGCACAAACGCGATTTGTACCGCATGGAGTTAAGGTACCGAACACAGAAGGCTAATGAATCATTGCAAGCCTTTGCAATGGAAGTCGAGAAGTTAGTGCAGCTAACTTATCCAGGGGAAAACCACCCACTAGTAGATCATCTAAAGACCGAAGCCTTCGTCAACGGCTTACGAGACCCTGATGTTAAACTAGCTGTATGCTCAGCACAAAAGGCAACCTTTGCTGATACTGTGGCGTTCGCACTGGCTCAGGAGACAGCTCGCACGATATCAATGCCACATGACACAAGATACGTAATTCAGAAGTTGAGGCAGAGAAAGATGATGAGATCAGCAAAATATAGGAGGTGGTAAAGCGGCTCATAGCTGAGCAGAAAACAAAATTGAAATGTTTTAATTGTGGAAAGAGTGGCCACTTCCAGAGAAAGTGTAAAGCGCCACGCAAAAGGTCCAGATCCGTTTCACCACCGAGAAATAATAAACAGGCCAACTACCATCAAACAACAAGAGAGTCCCCGTTAAACTAAAACGAGCTAGCACTGAGGGCAAAAGCTAGCTCCCACAAGCGAAGGCCTCACAATATCCATATCAGTAATGTAGAAAAATAACACCAATCTTACCGTGCAGGTACATTAATGGCAGATAATACACCTTCAGTATAGACACCGGTGCGACACAGTCTATAATCAGACTACGAACAGCTACTGGAGAATCTGCCACCATCTGCGGAAAAATTGAGGTGAAGGTGACTATAGCGAACATTACCGTAAGACATATTTATTGTCGCCGATGTTGTAGACGAGGTTATCATTGATGCTGACTTTATGGTAGTCCATGGCATCAACTTGAATATGAGGCAACAGATAATGAGTTGGCGTAATGTAGATATACCTCTTGACGTGGGATACCAGCATCAAGTGCACACCAGAAGATTAGTTGCTCTCAAGCAACAAAATCTACCACCTCAGACTGAGTCATTGATATGGGCGCGTATAAAGGGAGATTGTGAGGACAAATGCCTGTGGGTAGTAGAACCAGCAGCAATGAAGGTGGATTTGTCAGCAAAGGCCCTTGTCAAATCTAATAAAAAAAGAATAGTCCCAGTGAGAGTGCTCAATTTATATGGCCACGAAAAATTAATTTACGAAAATTAGTAGGCCAATGTGCTCCAGTAGAAGCGGCAATAAACAGCGAACGATTGCCGGAACCTGCCGATATATCAGCCAAGGGCAAACAGGTATTTCACGAAAATGTAAAGAAATGGGTAGCAAGTCTAGCAGCTTCAGAGAGAAATAAAGCCAAAAAGTTGCTAAAGAAGTACGCCTGCGTGTTCGCCACTAAAAACAAAAGTCAAGGTAGAACAGCTATAGTCAAAAATTAAATTAATACTGGCGAAGCAAGACCGATAAAACAGGCACCCAGAAGTATACCTCTGGCGAAGCGTAATGAGGTTAAGGAGCTGGTCAATGAAATGGAGAAGAGCGGTGTAATTGAACCATCATCGAGCTCACCTGTAGTCTTAGTTAAAAAGAAAGATGGTAGTACAAGATTCTGCGTAGACTACAGGAAGCTAAATGATGTCACTAAAAAGGACAGCTACCCGCTACCAAGGATTGACGATACGTTCGACACGCTAGCTGGAACAAAGTGGTTCTCTACATTGGATCCACAAAGCAGCTATTCGCAGGTAGAGATCGCAGACAAGGATAAGGAGAAAACTGCTTTCAGTACGAACGGTGAATTGTGCCAGTTTAAAGTTATGCTATTTGGGCTCTGCAATGCGTCGGCCACATTCGAGCGGCTTATTTAGCGCGTACTAAAAGGACTACATTGGAAGACTCTTCTGGTTTACCTCGACGACATAATAGTAATGGGCAGAACTTTTGACGAACACCTCAAAAACCCGGCAGAAGTTCTACAGTGAATATCAATGGCTGGACTAAAACTAAGCGTGAAGAAATGTGTATTGTTCCAAAAACAGGTAAAGTATTTGGGACATCTAGTTACAGCAGACGGCATTTCGACGGATGAAGATAAAATACGAGAAGTAAAGGACTGGCTTCGCCCCCAAAATTTTCATGAATTACGCAGCTTTTTGGGACTCTGCACATACTACAGACGCTTCGTGCCTAATTTCGCGACCGTGGCAGCAAGCATACATGAGCTCACCAAGAAATTTAAGGCGTATAATTAGGGTGAGTCACAAGAAAAGGCATTACAGACACTAAAAGAGATTGTGTGCTGCACCGGTTTTGGCGTATCCGGTCCCTGGTGAAAAATTCATCCTTGACAGTGATGCCAGTGGATATGGTATTGGTGGTGTACTCACAGGTGGTCGATGATACACAAAAAGTCGTAGGCTACTATAGCCGCACGCTGTCAAAGCCTGAACGGAATTATTGGGTGACTCGACGTGAGCAACTGGCAGTGCTGGAATGCATAAAATATTACCATAAGTACTTATATTGTCAAAATTTTCTGCTAAGGACTGATCATTCCGCACTGAGATGGCTGCTGCAATTTAAGAACCCTGAAGGACAGTTGGCACGTTGAATTGAGCGCCTCCAGGCTTATGACTTTAGCATTGAACACCGAAGCGGCATAAAACATGGAAATGCTGATGCGCTATCACGTCGATCTTATAATTTGGAATGTAAACATTGTGTGAAAGCTGAGCGGAAGGAATCCATCCTTGATATCTGGCTAACGCGAATAAACGCAAACGAAGACTGGTCAGGAGCGCAAAAGAGTGACCCAATATTGGCAAAGATTATAGCCGCAAAAGAAGAGAACAGACGGCCCACTCGCAAAGAAATATTAGTAGAAGGTCCCCTTACAAAAGCGTATTGGGCAGTAAGGGACAGTTTAAAATTTATTAATGTATGCTTATATCGTCATTGGCAGAGTGCTGTTGGTAAAACTTCACCCAACCTGATAGTAGTGCCTTCCTGCAAGATGAATGAAATTTTGAATGAGTTCCATAATGGACTTAGTTGAGGACATCTTGGCATAACGAAGACTCTAGGAAAGCTAAAACAAAGTTTTTACTGGGTTGGATGTCAACAAGCAGTGGCCGATTGGATAGCAAACTGAAAACAGTGCCTGGCAGCTAAAAGCCCAATAAGAAGAAGTCGAGGTCACTTACAACAATACAACTCGGGAGCCCCATTCGAGCGGAAAGCGATGGACGTAGCAGGGCATTTTCCTGTCAGCAATGCCGAAAATCGTTATGTTCTCGTTGTAATGGACTATTTCAGCAAGTGGCCAGAAGTGTATGCTATACCCAATCCTAAGGCAACTTTATTGTAAATGTTTTCGTGAATAACTGGGTATGTCGCTATGGTGTTCCGATAGGGTTACATTCCGACCAGGAAAGAAATTTCGTGTCTGGCATTTTCAAAGATATGTGTAAGATATATGGCATAAAGAAGACTAGAACGACGCCGCTACACCCGCAATCGGACAAAATGGTAGAACGATTCAACCGAACTCTAGAGGAATATTTGCGAAAAGTGATTAGCGAGCAGCAAAATGATTGGGACGAACACATTCAGAAATTTCTATTAGCATACCGATCAGCTGTCAACGATTCAATGTCTAGATCACCTGCCAAAATTCTTTTTGGAACTGAGTTAAAGTTACCCGGTGACTTAGAGTATGAAGTCAAGTCTACCGCCGAAAAAGAAGCCACTTACCTCGAGAAACAACAAGATCTCAACGAGCTTCATGAATTCGTGCGCTAGCGAATAAAACTAACCAGCGATAGAATGAAAGCCAGATACGATCGAGCGGCAAAGACTGAGGGCTTCCAAGAGGGACAATTAGTACTGCTTTATAATCCACAGCGGAAGAAAGGACTATCTCCCAAATTACAGCCTAACTGGGATAAGCCCCACAAGGTAATCAAGAGACTGAACGACGTAGTTTACCGAATACAGAAACACAACAGCCCAAGAACTAAAATGAAAGTAGGTAATATTGGGAACCTCTGCGTTTATTACTTCGCTAAAATAAATAAGCAAAAGCTGCAAGAACAACTATACATGGTGTTTACAAATAGCCAGAATCGACAACAACAAGCATTATTAGCAGAGATAAAGTAAATAAAAATAACACAGCAACAGCAACAACAAACTAACAGCAAAGAAAACGAGTAACAGACAATAAACAAGCAACAACAAATACTAAAAGCTGAAAGAGGTAGATGTTTACATACGCATGGCTACAAAAGAATTAAAAAGAAATTAAAAGGAAGAAATAGAGTATACCTGAAATATCGAGAGGTTCGAGAGCTTTCGATGTATTGTTTACTCAGCCATATAAAAAGCACATCGATGCGAACAACGACCAGTTTAAGTAAAGTAAACTCAGCCAGTGCAGTTTGTGTGAAGAGAGTTTATAAGGAGTAAGCCGTGAAGTGAATCGTGAAGTAAAAAACCAGTTTAGTTGGAGCTAAAGAGAGTTAAGTGTGGATAACCCTTGGTTGAAAAGGTTGTGATCGAACCTAAGTTATAACTACCATCGGGTTGGAAGATCCTTAAGATCTGTCAAGTAATTGTTGTTATTTACAAGATTGTAAACAGGCAGAGTAATTAAGAATAAAATTGTTATTGCCTGTAAAAAGATTACAAGCAGTGGTGCACATAACTGTGTTGAATAAAGGATTTTAATTAAAACCAAACACAACATTTATTTTATTTTAACTACAATCTACGAACTCGTAAAAACACGTTTTTAAAAAGGTAAAAACGTAAGAATATGAATAGGTTGAAAATAAAATTTATTTTTCAGTATTTTTACTATAATAATTTCAATATCATATCCACTATAAAATAATTCAGACGGCAAACGATTGGAAAGAGCACTTAGTACTCCATCACCAATGCGATTTTCCACTCTGTCTCTTCTATGTACATTAAAGTTGTCAAAGAGAATTTAAATTTTAAAAACATTTCCTCTCAGCAAGGTTTCAGGGAATATAAGAAAATGATAAATAAACTCAAAACTTTGAATAAATAGGTTTGTCAAGGCCCCGAACATTTTGATAAATAAAATTAAATTGAATATGCATAGGTGTTTTTAGTTTTTTAGAGCAGAATTTTCCATCGAAGAGAGCCGTACTACATTAGTAGTTCTTGGATTGTTCTTTACAATATACTCCCGAACATAAGTGTTATCTGGCCAAAGTTCACAATTAAGAATTTTACCATTAAGATTGAACGGAACTGTCAATTTAAATGAAGTAACATTCCTTGGTTTAGAATACGTAAATTTCTTAACATGTATATCCGAAACATCACCTATCTTTGAATTTAAATAATTATAAATATCATCAGAAGTAGTATCAAACGGAAACCGTGATATAAAAATAGATTTGCTCGGAGGTATAACTTTTAGTTCAGTATTAACGGGTTGGCTATTTTGTGAAGATGAAGATGGCGTTAAAGTAGATTATCCTTGACGAATACTTAAAGATTGTTGCTGAGCAGAGTTAGACAATGTGGTTATATTAATGGGCGATATGAGGCTGGTTGGTGTTTGTGCATTAATAGCACAAGAATTATGATCAGATATAACCTACTGAATCAAAATTAAAGTGTGCAGTAGAGTTATCACTTATTTTGGCTAGAGCAGCTCTATTAAAATTTCTGGCTGATTTTCGTCGTTTAAGCCTGGTACTTTGTTCAAATTTGTGAAATTGTTGTGCAACATTTTTTTTTTTCGTACGAAAAAATTGTCGTCATTTAGCAATTTTTCAAAATTTTTCGTTTTTATGCCATAAAATATGCTACACGGTTTTACATTTGTGAACAAAAATCATATGTTTTCTCCAACAACATAACAAATAACATTCACTAGGGACATATGTATATATTTTTCAACATATAAAAATAATGAATATATTTAGAACAATATTTATTGATATAAGTTCTATAAAAAAACTAAAAAGATTTTAAATTGTTTTGTGAGCAGTTTTGACTTTTTAAGATGACCTTACACCCAGTGCGGTACAATTTTTTCTGTGGTTAAATAGCACTATAACAACGATACGATTCACATTTTCTGACCACGCAATGGGGTTAGATCTTATTATCCGTATAATAAAAGACTATATGTATTCTATGTTCTAACAGTATTTATGTCCCTACTGCTGCTTATTATTTCATACGAAATAAGTGAGTCTCAATTTATTTCGTATTTCAAAAAAATGTTGCTAGAAATTTGTTGCATATAAATAGTGTTGACATATACATTTCACACGTTTTTCGTAAAAAGAACAGAGTACTGCTTTCTCAACATTATTTCACAATTATTTTGTATTTTGTACGAAATATTTTTATATGTAATTTGAGAGCATTTCGCACGAAATTTTGAACACAATACCAGGCTTTAGAGGAAGATTGAAGGGGGGAAATAAGTGTTTTCAGTGATTTATAATTATCAAACAAATCCCTGCATGAAGCAACACTTTTAGCGCCTTCAGATAATTTGTCCTGAATTTCTAGAAAATTTTTCTTCGTTTCTCAAAAAATTCTACGAAATTCAACGCCTATCTTTCTATATCTAAAACAGCACCAGTGAAGGCCGATATGTTTAACATAGATTCGGCAACTAAAACTGGAAGACCAGAACAATTGAAGTGACAAAGAGTTCAAAACCCCTTTATTTTTTCTTTCTCTCCACCACTTAGCAACTCTATCAGTTATTATAAGTATGGGGAATTCCATTTATTTATTCCATACTTGTTTTATAAAATAATTTTTTTTATAAAAATAGTGTCTTTAAACAGGGACTTCCGAACTTTGACAATTGATAGCGCCATATTGTTGAAACTACATCTGTCGAATTGGCTGTCGTTTATTTAATTTGGTTGTAAAGTCACCACAGATGGAAATAGCGTTGAATAACGCGTCTAAATTAAAAATTTAAGCAATTTGTATCGTTATAATTCACCATGATCAATAAGAAATAAATTTCAAACTAACGACAGAAATAAGTACTCAAATATATCTTTTACAGCAGTGAATTTAAGACTTTAATTATAAAACTAGGCACCACTGGGTAAAAAATAGATGATTGCTCTAACATAACACGTATGTATTTATATACTATATGTATGTATGTATTTGTAACTATAAACTGCAATAAGTTGTTATATAATCAGGTCTTATTAATATTTTACTTTGATAAGCAAATTTTCGTTTTGTCCGTCCTTCGTTCGCGTATTTTAGAAAGCATAAGCGAGTGTAATTATATGTCTCTATTCTTATTTATTTATTTAAAACAGCAGTTGATGTAGTTGAGAATATTTTAATTTGCTATTATTATTATTTAAGCACTTGTTTTAAACAGTGAAAGTAATGTTCTCGTTATGATATATTTATATATTACGCGTTCGGTAACACTAGCAAGTTAAAAGCAAAATATTTTTCAGAACGATATAGAATTTTTCACAGATCTGTACAGAGCCAAACAAAAACACGTCCGCACTCTACGGTAGTTAGTTTGTTTGATAGAAGTATGAAGTGGAATTATATCTGTATGTTGATAATGTATTGGTATACACAACACCCAAAAAAATAGGTAAGTACCTGATGATTTAAATCATGGGTGTAGTCGTTGGTGGACGCATTGTATTCACTCGTGCTTTGGCACCGTAGGTAAAGGCCTAGGGCAGGTACTCACGTAAAGCAACTGACTTTATGCCAAAGGAGCATCCGCCACCCTGTGCAAAACTATCGCCGAGAACAACATATCAATCGCTCTATTGCAGGAACCTTGTATTGCTGGTGGAAGAGTTAGAGGCCTGCAGAACTCTTTGTGTAAGCTGATTTATGACAATTGGGGAAGTAACGCCTCCTACGGCATAACTAATGAATAAACTTTTGAACCTTCTTCCCATTACAGAGTTCATCACAAGTGACTTAGTGGCGGCACTGGTGGAGGTGCCCACTGATGGAGAAGTGCAGAAAATTATTTGTGCAACTGCTTACTTTCCAGGGGACTCCATTGATGTTCCACAATTGGATGTGCAAAGGCTTTTCCATTACTGCCGTACTGGGAACCTGCATCTCATCGTTGGATGCGATGCTAATGCATATCATACGGTGTGGGGAAGCAGCTATGCCAATAATTGAAGTGAGTCACTTTTGAGCTTTCTTATGTGTAGTATGGTTATTGCTAATAGTTAGAACCCACTTTTATTAATGCTGTTTAGAAGGAGATCCTTGATCTCACTTCCGTCAGTACTTTTATTGCTAATTCATAGGTAACTGGCATGTCTCTAGTGAGGCTTCTCTTTCTGATCACCTGCACATTAGATTTGATCTGCTGGTCAGCGGATCCTCCCTCACTATAAGACACAATCCTAAGTTGACAGACTGGCGCTACTGGAGAGTAGTCTTGTAACACCTGCAGCGCATCCAGTTACTATCGAAGACTTGAAGGAAGCACTATTGAATGGTTTACTCTTATCTGGCTTCCACGAAAGATGTACGGATAGGCTGGTTAAAGGGGAACATAAAGATGATGGGAACATAAAGGTTCCATGGAATGAGCAGCTTGGGAAGCTTATGGAAAATGTTCGTAAGGTTTTCAATCGTGGGCATTGGGTGGAATATAGAACCACCCTTTCTCTATATAATTATGAGATAAGAAGGTAGAAACGATGGTCGTGGAAGCGCTACTGTGAGAATATTGCGGAGACTCCGGAGGCGTCTAGGCTCCAACGTGCCTTGGCAAGGGAACACTTTTATGGCACTGGTCTTCTTATCAGGCCAGATGGGACCTATACGAAGGACCACAGGGAAATGCTTGAGCTTCTGCTACATGCTCACTTTTCCGACTCTACACATTAAGTTGCTACAAGAGAACCCGCTTACTCGTACCATACGGGAAAGGTTCTGGAGTCAGTCTGGGAGGATTTTTAGATTGAAGCAGTCTTTTCGGCTGGGAAAATCGCGTTGTGTGCCTTTGTCGACGTTGAAGGGGCCATTGACAACACTGGCTATTGCTCAATCGAGAGGGCTTTGGTGAAACGTGGCCTGTCTCCTTTGTTCAGAGTATGCTGATTTGTCGTGAAATCAACTCCACGCTGGGTATGGAATCGGGGTCGATTTGGGAGATCTTTAGCTGTCATCGTTGTTGGAAAGTACGATGTTGTGTTGTCGGACTTAATGCAAAGGGGTTGTTCGTCTTATCCGAATAAGACGATAATTCTTCCTTTCATAAGAAGATAGAGATTGAGCCAAGAGCCTATTTCACTGAAGGGAACCGAAATTGGACTGTCAAAGGAGGTTTAATACCTGGAAGTTACTCTTGACAGGAGACTTAATTGGAACGGACATTTAGATGCCATTATAGGTAAGGCTCCACGGGCATTGTGGGCATGTCGTGGTCAAGACTTGGGGTCTTAATCATAGGATCGTCCATTGGTTGTATATCATGATAGTTATACCAGTAGTTTCTTATACATCGATTTTATGGTGGACCAAGGCTGATCAGAGCTATGCATAAATAGATGCATGAGGCTTCAGAGGCAGACCTGTTTGGCCTTGACGGGTGCAATGAGAACTTGCCATGGAGGCTTTTATTGGACTGAGCCCTCTTCATATCCCCATTGTGAAATCTGCTGCTCTGGGGGCCCGCGGGTTGTTGACACGTAGCGGTCTTAAGAGTCACTAGAGTGACTATAAGAGTCACATGAGCATCCGGGAGCGTATCCCAGACTTTGAGCTGCTGTTGGGCAGAAGTGACGTGTGCACCGATGACTTGAACTTTGGTCGCAATTTCGGAGATGCTATTTATGATTGTGGGGAGTGGGACCATGTGGTGCCTAAGGTAAACATTGGCTGTTTACAATGGTACACAGATGGTTTTAAATGGAAAGTAGTGTGGGTGCCAGAATATTTGGGCCCAATACCAAAATCTGGGAAACCCATGAGAAAATGGCCCACCGTTTTCAAGCTGAGATCCAAGCTATCTCCATATGTGCACGTATTAATACAGAGCGTGGAATAAGTGGCGCTTCTATTAATATATACTTCAATAGTCAAGCGCCACTAAGGGCTCTTTCTTCGGATTATATAGACTAAAGACTGGTGCTTGAGTGCTTTAACGCTTTGTTGGTTTCCTTTGAATACTGGTGTTCTGAAAACGAGTTCGCTGGCGGGACTTGTCCACTAGTTTCGTGGGATTAGCTGGTCTGCGGCAAGGCGGAAAATCGACGAATAGGAGCATGAGCTACGCTCGTCATACTGTGTACCCTACCCTTGTCTGAGGCAGGCAAAGCGGCTAATTAGACCCTTCACAAATAATTGAGAGTTGCGCCATATGTGCAATCCGACTATTAGGAGACTTATTGGCTTACTGTCAGGCTACTGCTGTCTTAGATATCACCTCTTCGACATGGGTTTGGTGGCTGATTCGGAGTTTCGTCTGTGTAGAGAGAAGGTGAAGACGACAGAGCATATTCTCTGCGAATGTATTGCTTTGGCAAACATTCTAAGGCGAACTTTTATTGAGCCCTTTCTTGGGCTTGAACAAGTTCGTCGACTGCTCATTGGAGAAATTTCCCTTTTAATACACAAGTTAGAGGCCATTCTTCTGAAAACTGCTCCGATTGGCACCCAGGGGTATTGACTCGATGCGTTTTCTATGACCCCGAATCGTTTAGCACAATAGATTATTTTAGATCGCAGTGCCATGGCCATTTGGGCCTCTCCGACTCAATTTTAAATAATAATAATAACGATAGATATGAATATAATTTATTTTATTAGTTCTTTCAAAAGTTGGGATATTATATTCAACTGTAAACTTTCCTGGTTCCAACCATATATCTGCCATAGTAGGCCGTGTATGCGGAATGCACATCTTTGGGCTGTCATACATTCGACGACGCTTAAAATTCGCCTTCTGTTTGCAAAAGCGTAGGACTAGCGGTCCTACTATCCGGTTGTGAAATCTTTCCGTCTTGGCAATGACTTTAATAAACTAAGGTTTTCATATAACAACATAGCTAGATATATTTATGATGTAGAACATTGCGACTCAATTTCTTATATCTCATATCAGATTTACTTTTAAGAATTCTATGAAATGGAGAAGTATAATTTTATTGCATAGAATTGTGACTGCTCAACAACAAAATTATCTCTATAGATTTTTGAAATTTGGTAGGACTAGATGAGGAAGGAAATTTATACAGCAGAAATATAAAGTCACCTTTTCACAGCGTCCATTTTTTATTTATTGCACTAGTCTTCGGAATCATTTGATTAACAATATTAAAACCCATGGAGGCTTAAGATTGAGCTTTTAGATTGCACTGGTCTACAGCAAAAAACGCCTTTAAATAAAACTGTATGGAATACAATGATTTTGATGCACTGAATTCAAAACCGTTTTCAGTTTTTTTCCATCGGGATCCATTTTTTTGTTATGGGTGTGGCAAATTTTTCGACCTAAATATGGTAGTTATGTCAATATATTTCATTATAACTTGAAAACGACTTGACGGATTTGAATGCAATTACCACCAAATAAAGGGTCCGCCAAATATTTTTTTTTTTTTTTTTTTTTGGAAATGCTATAAAAAAAAACTACTGAATATTTTCTCAAATTTCTTTTTTTATTTGAAAGTACAATCCTTCCGGTTAATAATGGAAAATAATTCCGTTCAAATGGCTGACTCGGCTGGCCATGCAGTAGCCTACACGATCAGTCCAATTTTTAAGCACATTATCGATTGTGTGCAGCTGTATTTTACCAATGGCTTCACGAATATTGTCCTTTAAAGCGTCAATTGTCTCTGGCTTGTTGGCGTAACAGTTATCTTTGACGGCACCCCACAAATAATAGTCCAAATCAAAATAATAGTCCATAAATAGTCAAATCGCAGCTCCGAGGTGGCCAAACGATATCAGCTCTGCGGCTGATAATGCGATCTTCAACTTTTCTTGTCGAGGCAATTAATGACTCCTTTATTACTAATAGATTTATTCAAAGTTAGACATTTAATTTTTTTTATCTCAAGCACCTAAATTATAAGTATAATATCAAACTTTTAATTCCATTATTTACCAAGTAATACAACAACAAAAACGAAATTAGCTCATTCTGTAGCTGTTCGAAACTTAGACAACTTTCAGTAACTTTGTGTAATAAGCTTTGTTTCTATGACCTCCGCACACCGTTTTGGTATAGTTTTTACGAGATTTGTTGGAATTATTGTTAGTATTGATTGCCACTTTAATTTTAAACTCTCCGCCAGTTTCTGCTTAATTTTAAAACGACGTGGTCCAGCACTGTGCTTCAAGAACTAAGAACAGTTTTATTTAAATAAAAGAACCGGTTATTTGAATAATTACTAAGCGAAAACCGATTTTTAAAAAATTCCTACTTTTCGAATTATTCGAAAACCGGTTTTTGAAAAAAGTCGAATAATCGATCACCCTAGCCAATACTAAGGTTTTTATGTATATGCGGTTTGTGTAGGTCTGTTGGTTCGCAAGTTATTTACGTTAGAATGAAATCCTTTGTATTCCAAAACTTTTACATGAAAAAGAAATTTGTTACAGCATTTGTGTGAGTTCGAAAATATTTTTAAAACTGTATATATAAAAAGCATGTATAAAAAGCTTTCATTTGGTGTGTGGCTTCACTATTGTTCAACTGTGAGGCACCACACCCATATAAAATATGTATTTTTATATCTATATCCTTCAAACGGTAATAGTAAGAGTCTCTAACTTTGGCCCAAATTACTTTGTGATGGATACAAATCATCAGTCCGAAATCGGGCCGAATTGGATAAGTGTGAATAGCACGTTCCTCTTTGGAACGGTAATAGTGGAAGGCTCTGAATTTGGTCTAAATAACTTTGTAGTAAATACACATCATCAGTCAAAATATGGGCGAAATTTAATAAATGGGTGTGGCATCTCCCATACAAATTTTATAAATTAGAATGAAAGGTTCTGAATTTGGTCTAAATGACTTCTTAAATAGTACAAACCATCAGTTAAAATGTGAGCGGAATCGGACAAGTTGGCATGATACCTCCCATAAAAATTAAATAATGATTTTGGTATATGTTGAGAATGGTTAGAGTTGAAGTTTCTAAATTTGGTTAAAACAACTTAGCAGTCAATACAAACCATCATTTAACAAAATATAGAATTTTGCATATGTAGAGAATGGTAACAACTAAAGGTTTTTTTATCTATCTACATCAGTCAAAAGGCAGGCACAATACAAAGACTCCCATCGACGCGGGAGGGATCTCTATAAAAGTGTCAAACAGTGACTGAACTAACTAACCTAGAAATGAAAAAAGCAAAGGGTGTTGAAAGCAATGTGAGTCAAAATTTAAGTCTGTCATATTATAAAAATTGTTTATATAATAGACACATTTATTATGGGAGTATGTACGTATTTAAATAAAAATTACACAATATCCTTAAATTATTTAGATAATAAGATATTAATATGCGAAGATAAAAAGAATATCCTTTGATATCCATAAAAATTATGTTTGACATTTTATCATATATTTTATAAGATTTTTAGTAATTGTTCCTTTAAAAGTATGTATTGGATTAAGCGATCGTGAATTAATATGTAAAAGGCTGATGTGTTTGGTGGAATATTAGCAGTTGTTTCAAATTCAATTTTTATATCAACAAGACCATTGTTTACAGATTCGTTTTGATAACTGACGTCATTACTATTACAGGAGCCTTATTTTTAAGCTCTTGGCATGTTGAAAGTGGTTGAGGATCTTCCATATAATAGTGGACATTATCTATTAGCAGCTAGCTTAACATTCAATATGTAATTAGTTCCTTTATGAAGCTGTGGATTAATATGACAGTCCTAATTACGAAATGCTATTGTTAATGGATTACCACTATTAATAGTATTGATCATATATATAATTGTTAAAATATGATAGTTGTATGCGTGGAATCCTCCACGATATATTTGAAATTGTTAATTAAAATTTTTCCGTAGCTACAATCGAATATAAAAGATCAGTATTGTTACGAATCACGATCAATTCATGTTTTTTATTTAATATAATTTTCTTAAAGTCTGCAACGAATCCTAATAGACTTTTCAGTGGTAAAATTTAAATTTATTTAATTTTATTAAATTTTTATAAAATCAATATTATCAATTTTATTCCATCCTGCATTTTCCATCCCAAATGTCGAGTTCGGTCAATTTTAATACCGGTAAGTTCATAACGAATTTCAACGAAATTATTTTTCAATTTAATATTGGCTGTAGATGATATTAATATGATGATATTGATATATGTAACATATCTCTCAAAAAATATAAAGCTTTTACTGGCTAGTACATACAAATTCTGCTTTTGTATGGAAATACGAATTTCGTCATTATTATTATAAGACTGTAGGTATGGCGTGTATGTATCGTAGTCCTTCTTAATTATGCTTTTATCAGAAAGGGGGATTTCTGTAACATTTAATATGGAACTCATTTTTTTTTTAAATTTAAATTTTAATAATTTAAGAATTTGTTTAGTTGTTTCTGTCAAATCTGGAATTGGTTTGCTCTTAATATAACATTTAGAAATTGTTAGCCATTTACTTTTTTACAATTTTTTCAGCGGTATATATCAGACTATTTTCATATATATTTTTATTGTACATTATCATTATTTTTAGGACTTAAATGTATCCGAGTTGTAATTTCTTCGCCTCTGAAATTTATTAAATCACCGTTCTCATCAATTATTCACAGAGTTAAACGACTTATCTCTTTGCAGTTTACTGGTAAATAAATAAGATTTTTTGTATTTCATCTATTTTATAGTCTGGCGTTACTTTTACTGAAAACTCATTTAGCATATGTGCTTGTGAATTGTTCATGTATGTGTTACATTCCACCCACATGAGGTTCACTTTAAAAATATTAACAGGAAGGTCTGAGAAGTAATCTGTATTCGGTTGAAGGATTTTTTTTTTAACCAAAAATTTATTCAATAGTATTTTTCTTGTTAAAACATATTGGTTCAATGGAACTTTTAACTATTACTTGTATTGTATTGTGTTACTTGTATTGGTTCAATGGAACTTTTAACTATTACTTGTATTGTATTAATATTTGCTTCAATATAAATTTTATTTTCTGGTCTAAGCCGCTTATATTCATTCTTCATATAATTAACTATATCATTCAAATGATATGATCCTATTGATACTTTAATCACATTATTTTTAATGATGATATACTTATGAAACAAATTGTTATTAATAACCACATTAAGTATATTATTATACGAAAGAAAATCGGTAAGTACGCACTCATAATCTCGATATAAATCGATGGGAGAAAAATAATTTGTTGAAAGTTCAGAAGTATTAAAACTGAGAGTTTGTATTATTGACATTATAACAGTCGATTTGTAAATAAAAGAAATCACAAAAAATTTTACTATTAAAAAAAAATTTTAATTTTATTTTATTTAACTTACAATTACATTACAATATATTATTTTTACTAATCCAAGAATTGCGTTCATTTGAAAAGTCCAGCCATTTTACGTGTGCTCTCTCTCCTTTAGATTTGAGGATTTTTCAACAAGGAAAGTAGTTTGGAACCGTTTTTTAAATAAATCTTCATCATAAAATCCACTTTTAATCGGATTACCTTGATAATCTTCTAATATATATGTTGCAGGATATGTGTTTTCAACTGCTTTAAAAACTTCTGTTGTCCAATTTGGTAGCCTTTTTCAAATAAATGTCGATACTTGCTGATACGTACATAATCTCCAACTTTAAAATCGGTCAAGTCGTTTTCAAGTTATGATGAAATATATTGACATAACTACCATATTTTTTGGAGAAAAATTTGCCACGCGCATAAAAAAATTTGAACCCGATGGAAAAAAACTGAAAACGAATATATTCCATATAGTTTTATTTAAAGGCGTTTTTTGCTGTAGACTAGTAATATTGTTAAAAATAAATTTGTTTGCATTTATTTCCTAAATAATTCAAAATTTTAAAAAATCCCTTCATGTTGGCAAATATGAAAATTCCGTCCGATTTTCTCTACGCTTCTATTTTAGTAGACAAAAAACCTACATGTAGGCATTTTCCCATACTTCTGGCGATACTTATTCTATAAATCTCTTCCTTAAGTTCTTCTATAGAATCATTGAAATTTGGTCCTATCATAAATCTTTTTATTAAGTTCACCAATATTAACCTTCAAACGTTGATGTATTTTAGTTTCAAATTCATTAAGTTTAGTTGTATTTATACAATATCCAACTCATTGTGTTTTTCTAAATTAGCAACACTTGTTTGAAGTTGCTTCATTTCAGTCTGAGAGTAAAAATTTATCATTATAATCATTCAATATTCATATATTCAATTGAGTTTTGAGGTTCAAACGATAACTCTTCAGCATATTTCTTGGGAGTACTGGTTTCTGCATCTAAAAATGATTTTTTGAATATATCGCTTGTATTATATTGCTTTTCTTTTTTTATGTCAGCATTTTTACTATTGGTAGTCTTAAAAATATTAAAGAAATCAGTTACTGGTAGTGTTATGGGCTTAAATGTTTCTTTAAGTAGTTCATTTATTTCATCTTCTCCCTTTTTTAAACTTGCAAACTTTTCTTCAATATTTTTCCTGTTTTCATTAGCTCTTTTAAAACTTTTTTCATTACTATTATTAATATTTACATAATTGTATTATGTTGAAAAGTATGAGATTTACTAATGTTCAGAAAATTAAACATCATACATATATCATATCATAATAAAGTTATCAAATAATTTTCTATAGCGTCCATTATTTAATTCATCGTCCTCACTTATCGTTAAAAACCCATATTTATCCTTTCAACATTCTTTACAAATATATCGCACATTCATTTAATGCTGCTTAAACATTATAATGTACAAAATTTGAATGGTATCGTATCAAGCATTTGGGGATTCTGGTATAAGTTTGACATAAATAGAATTATTATTATTATTATTATTATTATTATTATTATTATTATTATTATTATTATTATTATTATTATTATTATATATTATTATTATTATTATTATTATTATTATTATTATTATTATTATTATTATTATTATTATTATTATTATTATTATTATTATTATTATTATTATTATTATTATTATTATTATTATTATTATTATTATTATTATTATTATTATTATTATTATTATTATTATTATTATTATTATTATTATTATTATTATTATTATTATTATTATTATTATTATTATTATTATTATTATTATTATTATTATTATTATTATTATTATTATTATTATTATTATTATTATTATTATTATTATTATTATTATTATTATTATTATTATTATTATTATTATTATTATTATTATTATTATTATTATTATTATTATTATTATTATTATTATTATTATTATTATTATTATTATTATTATTATTATTATTATTATTATTATTATTATTATTATTATTATTATTATTATTATTATTATTATTATTATTATTATTATTATTATTATTATTATTATTATTATTATTATTATTATTATTATTATTATTATTATTATTATTATTATTATTATTATTATTATTATTATTATTATTATTATTATTATTATTATTATTATTATTATTATTATTATTATTATTATTATTATTATTATTATTATTATTATTATTATTATTATTATTATTATTATTATTATTATTATTATTATTATTATTATTATTATTATTATTATTATTATTATTATTATTATTATTATTATTATTATTATTATTATTATTATTATTATTATTATTATTATTATTATTATTATTATTATTATTATTATTATTATTATTATTATTATTATTATTATTATTATTATTATTATTATTATTATTATTATTATTATTATTATTATTATTATTATTATTATTATTATTATTATTATTATTATTATTATTATTATTATTATTATTATTATTATTATTATTATTATTATTATTATTATTATTATTATTATTATTATTATTATTATTATTATTATTATTATTATTATTATTATTATTATTATTATTATTATTATTATTATTATTATTATTATTATTATTATTATTATTATTATTATTATTATTATTATTATTATTATTATTATTATTATTATTATTATTATTATTATTATTATTATTATTATTATTATTATTATTATTATTATTATTATTATTATTATTATTATTATTATTATTATTATTATTATTATTATTATTATTATTATTATTATTATTATTATTATTATTATTATTATTATTATTATTATTATTATTATTATTATTATTATTATTATTATTATTATTATTATTATTATTATTATTATTATTATTATTATTATTATTATTATTATTATTATTATTATTATTATTATTATTATTATTATTATTATTATTATTATTATTATTATTATTATTATTATTATTATTATTATTATTATTATTATTATTATTATTATTATTATTATTATTATTATTATTATTATTATTATTATTATTATTATTATTATTATTATTATTATTATTATTATTATTATTATTATTATTATTATTATTATTATTATTATTATTATTATTATTATTATTATTATTATTATTATTATTATTATTATTATTATTATTATTATTATTATTATTATTATTATTATTATTATTATTATTATTATTATTATTATTATTATTATTATTATTATTATTATTATTATTATTATTATTATTATTATTATTATTATTATTATTATTATTATTATTATTATTATTATTATTATTATTATTATTATTATTATTATTATTATTATTATTATTATTATTATTATTATTATTATTATTATTATTATTATTATTATTATTATTATTATTATTATTATTATTATTATTATTATTATTATTATTATTATTATTATTATTATTATTATTATTATTATTATTATTATTATTATTATTATTATTATTATTATTATTATTATTATTATTATTATTATTATTATTATTATTATTATTATTATTATTATTATTATTATTATTATTATTATTATTATTATTATTATTATTATTATTATTATTATTATTATTATTATTATTATTATTATTATTATTATTATTATTATTATTATTATTATTATTATTATTATTATTATTATTATTATTATTATTATTATTATTATTATTATTATTATTATTATTATTATTATTATTATTATTATTATTATTATTATTATTATTATTATTATTATTATTATTATTATTATTATTATTATTATTATTATTATTATTATTATTATTATTATTATTATTATTATTATTATTATTATTATTATTATTATTATTATTATTATTATTATTATTATTATTATTATTATTATTATTATTATTATTATTATTATTATTATTATTATTATTATTATTATTATTATTATTATTATTATTATTATTATTATTATTATTATTATTATTATTATTATTATTATTATTATTATTATTATTATTATTATTATTATTATTATTATTATTATTATTATTATTATTATTATTATTATTATTATTATTATTATTATTATTATTATTATTATTATTATTATTATTATTATTATTATTATTATTATTATTATTATTATTATTATTATTATTATTATTATTATTATTATTATTATTATTATTATTATTATTATTATTATTATTATTATTATTATTATTATTATTATTATTATTATTATTATTATTATTATTATTATTATTATTATTATTATTATTATTATTATTATTATTATTATTATTATTATTATTATTATTATTATTATTATTATTATTATTATTATTATTATTATTATTATTATTATTATTATTATTATTATTATTATTATTATTATTATTATTATTATTATTATTATTATTATTATTATTATTATTATTATTATTATTATTATTATTATTATTATTATTATTATTATTATTATTATTATTATTATTATTATTATTATTATTATTATTATTATTATTATTATTATTATTATTATTATTATTATTATTATTATTATTATTATTATTATTATTATTATTATTATTATTATTATTATTATTATTATTATTATTATTATTATTATTATTATTATTATTATTATTATTATTATTATTATTATTATTATTATTATTATTATTATTATTATTATTATTATTATTATTATTATTATTATTATTATTATTATTATTATTATTATTATTATTATTATTATTATTATTATTATTATTATTATTATTATTATTATTATTATTATTATTATTATTATTATTATTATTATTATTATTATTATTATTATTATTATTATTATTATTATTATTATTATTATTATTATTATTATTATTATTATTATTATTATTATTATTATTATTATTATTATTATTATTATTATTATTATTATTATTATTATTATTATTATTATTATTATTATTATTATTATTATTATTATTATTATTATTATTATTATTATTATTATTATTATTATTATTATTATTATTATTATTATTATTATTATTATTATTATTATTATTATTATTATTATTATTATTATTATTATTATTATTATTATTATTATTATTATTATTATTATTATTATTATTATTATTATTATTATTATTATTATTATTATTATTATTATTATTATTATTATTATTATTATTATTATTATTATTATTATTATTATTATTATTATTATTATTATTATTATTATTATTATTATTATTATTATTATTATTATTATTATTATTATTATTATTATTATTATTATTATTATTATTATTATTATTATTATTATTATTATTATTATTATTATTATTATTATTATTATTATTATTATTATTATTATTATTATTATTATTATTATTATTATTATTATTATTATTATTATTATTATTATTATTATTATTATTATTATTATTATTATTATTATTATTATTATTATTATTATTATTATTATTATTATTATTATTATTATTATTATTATTATTATTATTATTATTATTATTATTATTATTATTATTATTATTATTATTATTATTATTATTATTATTATTATTATTATTATTATTATTATTATTATTATTATTATTATTATTATTATTATTATTTTTATTATTATTCTATTTATGATGTAAGTTTGACATAAATAGAATGAGTCAATATTTTTATGTCTACCCATACAAAAATATGATCGTATATTGTTTTGCTTTTCACAAATGCTACATCATCAAATATAAATAAATTCGTTTTAGCTTTATTCGGTTCAATTACTGTATCATTCTCTGTAAATGTATGATGACCCATTCCTTTTATCGGACTTAATAGTTTTTTCAAATATTCGTATTTAGGTTGATGATTTTGAATATATATATGTATAAGTTTTCGAACTTAAGTTCATTTGAACTTTAATTAATACCATCATAAGATTAGTTTTTCGTCAACTAGATGGTCCTACGATTAATTCTCGAATAAATTTATTTAACAGAGAACTATGTCGCATTTTTGAAGTTGTTTCTGTGGAAAAATCTAATTTGCGAACTGAAATATCTTTGTGTTGTTTGACAAACTTTATATTTAAATTATTTCTTTTAGATTCAAATAAAATGCGATGGATGCATAATAATAACCTTATTCGCTTAGATGATCTCTAAGGAAAAGGAATAAAATGGTTGTAAATTATAATAAAAGTCGTATTCGCAAAAATGTATTATTAAATAAAATAGCAAATTTATAACCGATTGCACTATATCTTCCCGGTTATCAATGTTGTGGCCACAGTGTAAAACTGCAGAAACGCTAATAAAGAGGAGATCAGGGTATAAGCCAGTTGGATAAAGCTAGAAGAGAACACGGTATTGCTTACTTTAAAGTAAAGATTTAAAGTTGAGGCATACTTAATATAGAGCTTGGGAAAGAGTTTTTTCCAAAGACAGTGATCTAAAGGAGAAATCATTTGCATATTTAGTAACTAACGCAGTGAAAAAGAAAACAAAATTCTGTATGGGTATGAAAAATAAAAATCAGGAAAAAGGATTTACAATAAAAAATATTCAATACAACGATGAAAGCTGCATCAAAAATCTGGAAAAACGAAAAAAATACTGATATTAATTCTGCTATCAAAATCGGGGAAAAAGAGTAATGTAGTAATTCCGTTTGTAACACATGTACCGAAAGTTTGCGGCTTATTACCTTTAATTCCAATATTTACCGCACAATTGGAAGTTTAGCTTGCGGTGGTGCTAGTATAGCAAGAGCCGTGAATGCTACAAAGAATGTAAAGGGGCAGCTGGATGTGGCTGTTAGAGGAAAATTGGAGCAATTTTTTTTTTTCAAAAAGTCGTAAGAAATTTTTCAGAATGAAAATTTTAGATGTTAAGCACTTAAATTAAAGCTTAAAATGTTGAGAATAATACTGATGCTCATTATTGTTATTGAACAAATGCTCTGCCCCAATTATAAAGTATATCTATAGCGTACATGTACAATCGAACGAAAATGAGCAGATAATAACAAGATAATAAATAAAGCAACAAATATTATTTAGTTGTGAAATGCTTTTAAAAATTAAGTGTGTTGTTGTTTGCCTTTTTCATTTTTCTCTGCAACACAGACAGCAAAAATTTACTAACACTATTACACCATTAATTTATTTTCTCGGTCACCCTTGATCCCAATACACTCACACGGTAGCAAATTCAATTGCTTTAACGTTCAGCTCCCATATAAAAAGGAAAACAAAACACAAAAATAGAAACAAAACCCAAACACACAATGTGCCTACATATATACGCACACATACATTGAAGTATTGAGCTAGAAAGCCCACAAACATACTACTTAGAGGGTGACTGATGCATTTTGCTTAAATAACTTTCGGTCATGTGTAAAAACTTAACAAAGCTTGTTAAACCTTTGTTAAGCAAAATTCCTTAATGTTGTATGCAAAAACTATTATTGGCTTAAAATCCCTTTGTTAAACCTACGTTAATTTTTTGAATTTTAAAGTAGGAAGCTGCCTACTTTATGAGTACTTAAAAGTAAGATTTTTTTCCGTTACTCCTCTTGGGAGCATAGGGCTTCTGCAAAGCATTTCACCTTACACGATTTTCTGCTGTTATCTTTGGCTCTTACCATGTAAGATTATTTTGCCCTAGTCCTTGGATAATTGTGTGTCGCCAGGTGTTTCTTGGTGGACCGCGGTTCCTTGATACTTGAGGTTTCCACTCAAGTGCCATCATTGTAATACCATTGGAATTTTTCCTTAAGGTATGGCCGATCAATCTCCACTTTATTTGCCTTATCTGCTTTAGTATTGGCTCTTCGCTTGTCAAATTCAATAGATCTATGTTGCTTATGGTGTTAGGCTAGAATATCTTGCATATGATTCTAAGGCACTTGTTAGTGAATACCTGTTAATTTGCGTGATGGTGTTAGATACAAGCCGTACAACAGAATTGACTTCACACATGCGTTGAATATTCCGAATTTGGCTTGCCTGGTTATTTATGAGCTTCTCCAAACTGACTGTAATCGTTCGAATGTCGACCTAGCTTTGTTGAGCCTGTTGGTATCGTCTATTTCTGCACGGCCGTTTGTCGCCATTGTGCTTCTAAGATAGCAGAAGCTATCTACATACTTTATTGGTTGGCCCTGTAGTATGATGTTTTCTGTGCTATTGTTGTTAATACTCATAGCTTTAGTTTTCTTGATATTTATCTCAAGTACAACATTGCGAGCTAGTTTTTCAGGTCATTTAATTTTGACTGCATGATGGAGATCTTGTGGGAGAGTAGAAAAATATCGTCCGCATAATCCAGGTCCTCGAGTTGTCGTGAGAGACTCCATGTTATACCACTCCTTTGTGAACAGACTTCGCTCATGATCTCATTGAGTACGATGGTGAATAGTAGAGTTGAGTGTAGACACCCTTGCTTTACTCCAGCGTTAGTATGGAATGTTTGGCTGATGCTCCCATTGTGCAGAACTGAGAGTTCTGCATTCTCGTACATTGCTCTTATTATTCGGATTATTTTCTGGGGTACTGTTTTTCTTCTCAATGCTTTCCATAAGGCAGTCCTTTTGATGGTATCGAAGACTTTCTTGAAGTCGACGAACAGTAGGTATAGAGGGGTACGCCATTCCAATGATACCTTTCTTCCAAGTTGATGGCATCCTCTTCCTCCCATGCTGATGTGATATGAGGCCGTAGTAATTCAGCTGCAGTTGTAATGTCTGCCCGTAAGATTTCCGCTTGTAAGCCATCTTCGCCTGCAGCTTTATTATTTTTCAATTTTATTAATGCCTCATTATTATTTATTTCATTCAAACTGGGAGGGCTACATGCTTTGTTAATTGTATTTTGTATATGGCTGTTATAGTACATTTTGATGTCTTCATCTGTTTCCGTTATGTTGCTAATTTCCTCGAAATGTTCTCTCCATCTTTGCATCTGTACTTCACTATTCGATACAATTTTATCACTGCGATCAGTAACTGCTTGGTTCCTGATACACTTTCTATTTGTGAGATAGTCTATCGTCTGGTGTAGTTTTCTCATGTTATTCTGTCCAGCTGCTTCTTCTGATGTTCTTGCTAGATCTTCTAGGAACTTCCTTTTGCCTCTTCCTGCAGCCATTCCAACCTGTTTTGCCAGCTGTTGGTATTGCTGCCTCGTAACATTATTGTTGTTTAGCTGCAATTTAAGTTCCCTCTTTTGAGAGATCAGGTTCCAAGTATCGTCTGATATCCATGTTTTTTATATATCTGCACTACACCCAGTGTTTCTTCTGCGACTTGATTGTATGTTGCTGTGATATCCTCCCATGTTGATGTTGGTTTGTTTGTAACTGTTCGCGTATTGCCATGGCCAATGCGTTCCTGGTCGTGTTGTTCTGGAGTTGCTGTAGCGGGGACGCTTACGTCTTGTGACTCCAATGTTTCTTTAGTTTAAATTTGAGCTTGATTTCGCCTATGATAAGCTCATGGCCACTGCCGACGTCAGCGCCTCTTTTATTTCTCACATCCGCCAAAAAGCTTCTCTATCTTTTACTCACGCATATGTGATCAATCTGATTGCGTAATTTGCCTCTTTGAGATGTCCATGTATATTTATGAATTTCCTTATGCGGGAAGATGGAGCCACCTATGACTAGTTGATATATCTGGCATAGCTCTATTAGTCGTTCTTCATTATTTTTAACTCCACAACCATGTTTTCCCACGGCGAAGCGGGTGCTGGTGTTGTCGCTTCTAATTTTTGCGTTAAGTCACCAATGAGAATGATGACATCTCTCGTTCGAATACTGCCGAGCGCTTATATTACTTGTACGTAGAATTCGTTCTTCTTATTGTCCTCGGCATCTTTGTCGGTGCATAGCACTGTACTATGGTAATGTTTCTTATTCTGCTGCTTCTGAATCGAGCCATTATCATTTCCATTTTTTTCCAATAGGTGGCGTTTTCTTCTGATCATTCTTGTGTTGATTGTCGTCTTCGGCAGAGGTAGGTTAAATGTCATGGAGGCTTCTTTTGGATGTTTTCGCCTGGAGTGGCTTCTAGTCTCTTAATTAAATACTCGAAAACCGCTTTTAATTTTTTCCTTAATGTCCTCTGCTGGGGCTCAAACCTGGGCTGTCTGAATTATGCGCCGGCACTCTAACCACTACACCACGCCGCCCCAAAAGTAGCATTTATGTTATGCATATTTAATATAAAAATAAAATAGCACGTTTTGGCGTCAAGAAACATTTTTTGGAGGCATAAACCCTTACCCAAAGAAAATAGTCATTTATTAGTTAGATGGTGACCCAAACCATACCGCTAAAATTGTCAAAGAATGGCAGTTGAAACAGAAATTTAAGGTAAATTAGTGATCACCGTAAAGTTATAATTCCAATACAATAGATAATTTTAGGACAATAGTAAAAAAACGCCTAGAAAAATATAATTGGGCTTCGAAGAACATGTTGAAGCTATGGCAATGAGTATAATATGAATGGGACCATATTTCTCTTAAATTTTTTGGTAATATTGTAGAGAGTACGTCTAAATTCTTGAAAAACGCTGCAAAAAAAGTTCTAACAATAGTGTTAAATATATAAGTTCCTCTCTATTCAGGCGAAAAGTGCAAAACTAAGTGCATGCAGATTCTTTTATATCATTGTCTTTCACTCTAGTATTTGAATATCATACCTTTTGTTGTTTTTTAAAGCCTCAACAATGAATAAATGTGTAAAGTTTTGTTTTATTTGATTGAGTATTTAAGTTTTTATTGAAACTTTTCTGTTCAACTTTACAACATGCACTTGGTTTTGCACCCCACTGTATGTATATATATTTATACACCCACTTTATCATCCTGGGTCCAATTTTCGAACCTTTTTCTTTTAAAACAAATTTTTTTCAAATAAATTTCATTTAAGCGCAATAAAACCATTTTTCCTTTAGTGATATACATAAAATCAAAACAACTACATATAGCTCGTTATTCGGATATTTATTATTCCACCAATAAAATTTTTTGTCTTAATTTTTAACGATCTGGAGAATTTTTGAAATAAATATGGATAGCATTAAATAAAATATAAGAAGATAATGAAAATTGAAACATATTTATCAAAAAAATTTGATATTATATTAAATTAATAAAAATAATTTCTTTTGCTTCGACTACTCGTATGTGTGGAATTAGCTTTTTTGTATCGATAAAATAAAAAAATCATGGTTTTGCCAGCATGAAGCCTAAAAATTAAATAAAGCAATCATTGGATAATGTAGGGTTTATGCTTACTTTTTTTTAACAAATGTTTGTTAAGCTTAAAGTGTGTCTATAATTAATACAAATAATTGATTTTTATATCATTTGATAGATAGTTTTATTTTATAAAATTTTTTAATGGTTTTTAGAAATAATTGATTTTGAATTGGATACTCGCTGAGAAACGCATGTGTGATATCGTAAAAAAGGTTGTTCATGACTGTCTACAGATTTGATGTCGAAATCGCTTCTTGCTGAGACTACACAAAACTGAAAGAAATTATCTTTCGAAGTAGTTCAGTAAAGAAAAATTCCTGTAACATTTTTAAATAACAATTTGCAGTTACAGTGCGACCACCTACTGCAAAAAAGTATGGACCGACAACATAGCTTGATGAAATTCAGCCACCCTGTATTATGGTATGAGTTTAATGGATGCCTATAGTTATAAATATTATACTTATTGATTTCTAAAATAATGGTAATGCCGTACTTATTTGTGTAGTTGGCAGCATTGCCGATTCAAACATCTTTGTGTGTTACATTTAAAATTAACGGAAATAATTTCAATGTTGTAGGAAGAACAAGAACAAGGCGGCCGCTTATGCATTAGTTAGTTCAGTTATAGTTTTGTAGTCATAGAGTAAAGTCGTGCCTAGGTGTAAATAAAAGTGTTGTATAAACGAATATTAAGTGCAAGATAAATACTCGTAAGTTGGAGACTGTATAATTGTAATGTATACTGTAAAGTGAGGAAATAAAAATTGTACAATAACAACAACGTGATGTTTTTTTAATTTTGACGCAATCAAAAAGAACTCAAACGTTTTAAAAAGGTTAAAACGTAACAATATTTTTTGAAGAATAAGAACTGAATCCAAAACATAACTCACTATCATTCCCTTGAGACCTACTTTTGCACCGCAGCAGCCCTCGAAATAAAGAAAGTGGTTTTGCCAACTTTGCAGCCTAGTAGGGAATAAGGGCCAGATAGGGACTGGCCTTGATTACATATATGTTGTCCGAATATTGTTTTATAAAATAGTTTTTGACATATTTGTTCCATCTACTAACTGGACAAATATATATAGACTAAAAACCCGTCAATGGACGTCAAAGAGTTAATCTGTTAATTGTATTTTAAAAATTAAAAATTTAAATGCACGCACCTTTAGTTTTTCGGAACAATGCATACATTTGAATTTGAAAAATATCTCGTGTTTTGTTGGCGATTATCAGTAACAATACTCTAGATACTGCCAACATCGGCGTACTTTCAATGCCGCAATCAATATTTTAAATTTCCCGCCTTCTCAAATTTTTTTTCACAAAATATAAATACAGTAAGACTTCGATAATCCGGACCTCACTAATCCGGATGTTTCGGTAATACGGGCTTTTGATTCTATTTTGTATTCTATAATCTGATTGCAACTTTATAATCCGGATTACACACAAACTGTTGTATGATGTAAGTCTCTCTTACTTCTCCGCGGAAAAGTAAGAACTTTTGCTCGTATAGAGCCTATTCGCGCTTAAGTACTGCGATACACGAAGACCTCGCCTGTATGCGTAGCGAATTAGTATGATCGCATATGTCATTACACCAATTTCTGAATGCTTCCTCTCTGGATCTGACTGCAAGTTTGCACGTCTGATTAAACCAAGATTTATTTCTTGATGGGATGAAATTATCCATCCATAGCTTTATTATATTAACAACCATTTCGGCCATTGCATTTACATTTGGACCAAGGAAACAAAGTTTCCAATTAAAATGCCCGTAGAATCGTTATGCTCAGTTCAACGAGCTTTCCCGTAATTGAAAACCAAGCGCTTCGTAGCTGTATGTGAAGCGTTGTGAAGAGTGGAGAACGGGAAAAGGCAGAAATGGTGCGATGGTCCGAATTTCCAAGAGGTGCAAGGGCCTCAACTACATACTTTTCAGGGTGTGTAGTGAGGAAAAGGTTGAGGGTGTTATTTTGGTGCCCATCTACACACGATATGTGAGTAGGTTCATTCACTAATTGCACAAGGTGATTGTGCTCGGCAAATAGCTACACGTATTGACCTTCTGCACAGCCTGAAGGGCGTAGCCAAGACGAATTATGAACATTGAAATCACCAGCAACAACAATTTCACTGCTCGGGTAATTCGCAAGGATACTCGATATGGAATTGGAAAGAGAGTCAAAGCCAGATATGGAAAACCCTCTTCCCGCGTTTGGGCTTCTACAGGAACCCGAAATGCAAAAGATGTGCTCTGATTCTGAACTTAACCCAAAGACAGTTAAATTCTGCATCACACATGCCAATTGGTTGGTGCACTGGTACACAACTTCATCGCGAATGTACATTGCAAGGCCCCTATGAAAGTTAAAAGAGGATAGAAGATGATACCCAGGATCAGCATTTTCAGAAACTTGGGTCTCGCATAAGGCAAAAACATCGAGCCTATAGAGACAAATGTGCGCATACACGGAGAATAAGCTCACCGTAGCCCGCGCACATTGCACAAATCAATCCTAAAACGTCCTGCCATTAAGTTAATTAAAACAAGAGGGATAAGAAAATAAAATAAATAAAAAACCACAAGCAAATAAAAATCGAACAACCGTTCTTCAGACGCGAACAACAAGGAAGTGGGTTGCTGCTGATTGATTATTCAGTAGCCAGTGTTATACCTGCAAGCGGTTCACACCTATAAGCATAGTAGGTAATAAAGGAGAAGAGGGAATAACAAAAACACTGATGGTGGGATATAACGGTTTTTTTCAAATTTTCCACTTCGGAAAGTCCATCAGATATTGGCTCTTAAGTTCCAATATTGCCCATCTTTCATTCCCGTTTTGAATTTTTTATTTATTTAGGTTTGAGTTTAATTTTCCGCAATAGTGTTTATTTATCCCGTTTGCTTCAAATAACTTTTTGTTATTTGTTTTAATATTGATATTGTGATATTTCTGTTTTTTTTTTTCTGTGTTGTTGTTTGTTCCAATATTAATACTTTGTTATTTGTATTTTATTTTTATATTATTTTTTCAGTTCGAGTGCTGGTCACTTTATTATAGTATTATTTATTGTTTTTTATTCTTCAATTCTCTATTACGAATTGTTTCGTCAAGTGTTGTTGTAATTATTTGTTCTCAATTTTTTTTGGTGTATTATAAATAAAATTCTCTTAAATTATGTTTGTTGTTATTAAATTTAAAATCGTAACGTTTCTTCAAGTGTTATAATTGTGTATATATATGTTATAATTTTTGTTAATTATTTTTTTGTCTTCACTTGTGTTTTTGAAGTTTTGTTGTTCTATTTTAGTTGTTTAATTTTTATTTTTATTGATTGTATTTTAATTTAAAAGAAAAAAAATGATACTGAAACATTGTGTACGGACATCAGAAACACGTATTAACGGCACGAACGACAGAACACCGATTTTATTCTGTAATCCGGATTAAGGTAGCAATCAATTATCCGGATAATCAAGGTTTTACTGTATGTATAATATTTACTTTTTTTACATAATCAGCTGGTTCACAAAATACATATGTGTATAAAATTAAATTTTTGTCATAATCAGCTGTTGTCATTGTTAACCAATGTCTTTCGAGGGCTTAACTAACGATGAACGCAGTGCTGTGAATATATTTTTTTTTAGCTAAACTCTTATTATTGGCTAACTAATGACTGTAAATTTGTGCATTAATATGTTTGATTTTTATAGTATACAGATACTCTTGTGTCACCTTTATTAGAACAATTAGACGGTTGTCTTGCCTACCATACCACAGTGGATCTCATTTATTTGATTTTTATACTTTCAATTACCGCGTGTGAAATGTGCACTTATTTATAAAAATTCCGTTATATTTAAATTTTTTCTATGTTTTATGTTTCAAATTAAATTTATTTTAGTAATGCGTTACTATTTTATATTTTAATATGAAAATATCTCAACTTAGTTCTTATTTGCACCAACATGACCATACTAGTTACTAATTTACACTTTCAATTTTCGGATAGTCAACTACCGCAGGAATATTATTTCAAAATGATTGATTTAGGTACTAGAGGTGGGCTACCCGAACGAGCCATCGTTAAACACATTATATATGGTATTAATGAACCTAATCTGTAAAAGAAAATTAAAAATGCATATGGTTCGTTTAACCAATTACTAAAGCAAACGATATTGTAAATAGTAACGAAAGAGTAAAGAGGTATGGCAACCCAACATCGTTAAATATGGAAAAGTTACATAATAAATACAAAAATCGTCGGAAAAGTAATAAGAATTTGTTGAGCAAAATAATGTAATACGTTTGCTTGAAATTGGAACATTTTTCGGTGAATTGCCTGAGCCATCACGAAAACGAAAATGACAAATTGAAAAGTGTTCGGAGAAATCAACGTCGAAAACAACTTTTAGTCATATCAATTTGTTGTCTACTGAATACGACATGCTTAAAAGTATCAAACATAAAAGTGATACATTTTTGGACCAAGACCGTTAATACTAAAATTTTACGCTTCTATAGATGGTAGTGTAACTAAGTCAAAATTTATCTCAGAAGGATATGCTGGTGGTGCATACGAATACACTAGTAAAGTACATATACTTTTGATCATTTATAATTCGTTTGACTTGCTTATTGTTAACGATGCTATGTTGAATGTTGAATATTATACTAGATGTATTAAACCTTCAGATGAGTTTATACCGTCTTATTAAGAAAAATTAAAAGAGTTGATCTTTAAACATCGCCTTTATTTTACAGAAGACACTGCACATCTAGGAAGATACAACGTAACCAAAATGGTTGAACGCATTATTAAAGAAAATATCTTAACAACTGATTCATCTTCAACAACGGATGTTGTTGTTATGGAAACAGCTAATGTATCAGGAACGACAACAACAACAGAATCCTGTTCTTATACAACTGATACAACAACACTAACTAACAATAGCTTTAGGATAAAGGTGGCTTTAGTGAATTAACACGCTATAGTAGCAAAGATATATCAGGCAAGACGAAGAGAGCCTCTTAGGATTCTGATAGGTTTTTTAACTAAGCACTACGCTCTCTAAGGACAAGGATTAGGCTACAATTATTGCCATGAGTGCAGTAATGAGGAGGAGCCGGAGACTGTGGAACATATTCTTTGTCTTTGCCCGTCTGTCCAGAGACGTATGCTCAGGTTTCTGTGCCAGGATTTGTCCAAAGCTGGTGAAGTGACAATCAGTGTAGGCCTGCCATTTTTTTTAACCTGCGACCAGCAGCCCCTACTCTTGTAGTGCATTGTACTGGTACTAGGAAAATAGGTTATGGGGAGGAGGATAGTGGGAGTAGTATTTACATACGTTTGATTTAAATTTACCCGTATCATAAGTGACAGGAAAAACTTTTGCTGGAAGACTATACCACAAACGAATTGTACGACCGAAGAACAAATTCTCCCTATTTAGAGAAGTGCGATTCGTTGGTCAATCAACAACAAAGAGATGAGATCTACGGGAAAAAGGAGTATTACAAGAAAATATGTGATTATCAGGAATTAAGTCCCTTATTTCGTAGAACACATTCCGTTATAGTACCGATAGAATAATGAAACACACGCCACATTGCGACGATGCTCTAACGAATCAATAGAGTTGGCTACCCTACAGTCATTAATAAGCACATTCGCCCTCTCCTGTGTACGGTAGAGAAGCTCCAAAATAGACTCTGAAGCACCGGCCCATACATGAAACTTGTATTCCATCTTGGATCGGATATAGGCCTTGCAAATATTGAGAAGGTCAGATGCAATGAAGTATTTCTTGCACCGTCTAAAAAACCCAGGCACTTGAATGCTTCTTCCCACACTCGGAAAATGTGATCGTTCCAACGGACATCACAATGAATCCTCATTCCAAGAACATCAAGAGCATCTGACTCCTCAATATCTATATTACCCATAGTCACAGATGACACCACGCCACCACGTCTGTGTTAGAAAACAACATTGAGTCTTACGCGCATAAAAATCGACCCGATTCGCACGAGTTGTGCGGTCAGAATGGCGTAATCAAGATGAATTGTGAACATTGAAATCACCAGCAACACAAAGTTCACTGTTTGGACAATTTGCAAGGATACATGATATGTATTCGGAAAGAGAGTCGAAGCCAGATATGGAAACCTCACTCTCACCATTTGTATTTCTGTACAGAATCCCAAAGTGCAGAAGGTGTGCCCTGATGCTGTACTTAACCCAAAGACAGTTAAATTCCGCATCACACATTTCGTCGTGGATGTACCTTGCAATACCACTATGAAAACTAAAAATGTACAGAAGGTAATACCCAGTTATATGAAAATTCTGATCAGCATTTTCAGAAACCTGGGTTTCACATAAGGCGAAAACATCCGGCCTGTGGAGACATATGTGCGCATATACAAAAAAAAAAAAATTCGCCCTCAATCCACACACATTACAGAAATCAATGTGAAAGCGACCTGTCATAACGAAAATAGATAACTAAATAGAAATCAAACGCCACAATCCCTCAATACGGCCAACAAGAAAGATGGTTGCCGCTAGTTGACTATTCAACGCCCAGTGATGTACCTACATTGTAGCATGGTCCAACAACAAACATTTGCAAGTCGTTCGTATCGAAGGTTAAACTAAAAAGCGGAGAGGAAAGGAAAAGGAAAGAAGAACAGTAGCACTAGCAAGGGAGTCATAAAAGCGCCAAGCCGGGTTAAGGTTATGCATAACGCAAAAACGGAAATTATTCCATTTTCTTCCATTCCATTTTCTCCATTTTATTCCATTTTCTCCAGAAGTATCACCGTATCGCCAAATTTTAATTTCGTTTACACTTTTGTATTTCATTTCATTTTTATTTATGTGTTATATTGTTATTGTCATTTGTCGCTCCCTTTTAAATTTTGTTTTAATGTGACAGTGAGTAATTTATCATCTAAGAGATGTTTAAGTTTTCTTATCTCTCTATTTCTTTTATCTTTATTTATCTGGTTAATGTTGTTATTGTCGTTTAAAATTTATTTATTCTCCTTTCGTCAAGTGTAGTGATTGTTTTTGTTAATTTTACTGTTGTTAAAGTGTGCTTAAGTTTACTGTTTTTTTTTTTTCTTATTTTCTATTTAGTTCATGTAGTTATTGTTATTTAAAATCTGATATTTCGTCAAGCGTAATTTTTGTTATATTGATTTATATTTGTCATTCTTGCAATTATTGTTGTTTTGCTATTATTGAAAAGTTTAAAATGTTCAGTTTTATTGTCTTTTTTTTTTTGTAATGTACCCCGTCATTTATAAACTCTCAAGAGTTTGATTTAAATTTTATGTATTTACAGCAAGTTTAGCAATATGTTACACATAGATGCTTTGAGCCGTGACCTAGATTAATCGCCAAACGAAATTAAACCAGCTGGGTTTGTAATAAAGTTCACTACTGATGTTGAAAACTGGGGAGTCTTCAAAGCAACTTAAAGATGATAAGCTTATAAATTTTATGGCCGTTCTTAAAGGTGATTTTCGATCTGGGGCCAAACCACCGCATTCGAAATCGAAAACTTCTCTCCTTAATCCGTTATCGAAAAACAAACTCTTCAAAATGCACAAATTACACCCAACATTGAGTTTGAATTATGAACTGCTACTTTATATTTTAATTACAAAAGCAAAATGGTTCTATGGAATTCATTCAATATGCTGAAATGGTATTTGCACTGCATCAACTTCAAACATAGAAAAGATTCAAAGATTCAATATGCGCCATGTGTTTGCGAGAATTTTACGGAAGAAGCAAATATTATCTAAACGTAACCGTAAGAAATGGTTAGAGGTAATGACGAAAATTTTATTATGTAGAAATAAAGTAATTTTCCAAGAGCGCCGCTGTGGTGTTTTAGGTTAGATACATTAAGTAGCGACTGGTTATGAATACCATATTACGTTATGAAAACCTTATCAAACTAATGCATCTGCCGTTCGGAGCCGGCGTTGAACTGTAGGTCCCTTTTAATGAGTCTAAAAATAGAATCGGGTGGAGCTCATTGGCTCAGAGAAGTCCCCTTATTCCAGGAATTGTGTATGCATGCAGTAATTTTCTACATTAAGTGGGTAAAGTGTGATTGTATTTTAAAAAAACACATGTAAATTAAAAAAGGTGCCCTTAATTGTTTTAACTTAGCTGTATGTACATTTATACAATTTGAAAACTGTATACACATATGTATTTCAAATACTTTTATATGTTTTTTAATACTATTATTTCTTTATTTGATTTTAACTGTTAATTTTTTTAAATAATATAATAAAAACTTACAGTATCTGTTCCTTCAACGCACTCCGGTTGTCTTCCGAAATTAAAGTCTTTTTTTCCTGAAAACACTTCAAAGATTAGTTTTCCATTAAAAACCGCAATTTTCGGTCGAAATCTTTGTAATTTTTCCAGCAATATTCGACTTCCTTCCTTTATTTCTTTTCTAGTTAAATCGGCTGAACCTTTAGTTGCCCTTTGGACCATATTAGTGAATCCAATGCCATACTTAATTAATTTAAAGTCTTCGTCGGCACTCATTTGTTCCTGTGTCAGTCCAGACAAATACAAGCATTTCCAAAAATGGTTACCAGGGCCTGCATAATGATGTCCTTTATAGGCAGCGAAAAGTCCCGGATTAATACCAATCTATAAATATAACGTAAAATTAATTTTAACATATTAAAAAAAATGATTTTGTAAATGATCTGTTTATAAGTAAGAATGTTAATTTCTCTGCACTACGTAGAATGTTAAAAATCAAAGACGTTAAATAATAAGTTATTATGAGTAATGAAATATTAAAGGCCATTCCAAAAAGGGGTTGCAAAACTTGAAAAATATTATTAGTTACTGTCTAGAACATTATCCTCCAGACTGTTGGAAGGAAGAAAGAGTTAATTTAATTTTATATAGACCAATGAGCTTGTTGAAACAAACTCATAGAGAAAGTTATCAGGTAAAAAATACTGAAATTTTTATTTAGGTCTGGTCACCTCTTGTCCTTTGTTTAGAATTAAAGATATTTGATATCAAGTCTGCTTTTGACTCTGTATGGTACGATGGCTTGGCTTGGTCTACAAAAATCATAAAAATAACACAAAGCTTTTTAAGAAAGTTTATATAGATAAGGTCTAGGGAGATCGAACGATTATTATTCGACTGGTTTTAACGGGGTTTTTTTTGTTTCCTTTTGTTTTCGAATATTAAATAAATAGGTTATTTTAACACGAATAACCGGTTAATTTTATTTATTTAAATCGAGTACATTTTCTAAGACAAATTAAACTTTGTTGCGACATTAATTTCAAAGTTTTGATAATCAAAGAAGATTTTTAAAGGTAATTAAGCGAATTAATATAAATTCAAAATATTGTCTTTAAATCTGACAATATTACAGCAATTTGAATTTTCATTCGATGGCAAAACACCTGGCTTTAGGAGCAAAACAAAGACGCCAAAAAAAGACACTAACAAAAAAATAAGTTGACCAACCAGTTGAAGCGGGTAATAAAGCGCCGAAAAGTGTTGGCGAACCCAAGGAAAAAACTGGATCAAATGCTCCGGAGAAGACCGAGAGTAGTATCGTACATGCAGTGCTGGACGAGGAGCTATCCACATCCAGCTACGCAGTATTGCGGCAGAGATTGGTTATGAAGACCATGGTAATATTAGCTGATAGTGCCGAAAGGCGTGACTACAAAACCCGTCGTGCTGCGAAGATACCACCACCTGATCAACCTGCAGTAATTGATGATTCACTCCATAAGGGACTAAGTGAAATAGGTCAAAAAGTAGGCTGAAGAACATCCAGCCAAGGATGGAAAATAAGTCTCATCAGACCAACATACGGGCAAACATGGGGCAAATTAATCACGCCCCACATACTAAAAGCAAGGGACGTAGGTTCCAGGACAGCTCTGTCGAGGACCAATTGAAGAATACTGGCATAAACTACGCTGAAATCTCGAAAGGGATGAGATTGGCAGTGCTACCAAAGAATATCCTAAGGTAAATCTGACTCCATTGGCGCTGACCGTCTTAGGAGAAACAATAATTTGCGAAGTAGCTAAGGGATGGATCAATAAGCTAAAGTTTTGGAGCATCCACTTTAGCCGGGCAGTATTGTGAGCAATAGTTCACCCCAGTAATTCGTCAATGGAGTATAACGGACCAAGTATATAATTGGCTAAGGTTAACGTCCATCACGCAAAAGGTACCTCGGTAATAATTCAAGGTTATTTATCAAATTTAACCTGAGAATGATACTTATCCAAGAACCCTGGCATCACAAAGGTCAAATCAAAGGGCTTGGATGCAATAGCGGAAAGGTAGTATATGATAACAGGTCTAATTTACCTAGTACCTGTATCTTAATGAGAAAAGATATTAAATATATTTGTCTTACTGAATTTATACCGAGGGACTTAGTGCTCGTACAAGACAACATTGGGGAGAGCCGGCGAGTCATAGTAGTGGCTTCGGCATATTTTCAAGAAATGAAATTTGATCACCGTGTATTGAAGAAACGTTTTGTCTACTTGTTTGTGAACAACCATTGTATCAGTATTTTTGTTCATAAGTTGCAGGGCACACTAAAGAAGGTACTTGCGAGTCTACATATGTATATATTTGCTCATGCATGTTTTCATTTTCCAGTTGTCAAAGTTTGTTTAGTTTTGCTTCTTTTGTTTACATTTTTACATCCGACATTTTTTAAATTCAAATCTTGGTTGTCAGATTTAAAATTACAAACATCAGAATCAGTATATTTAAAAAACAATAGTACGTATTTAATTAAAACCTATATGTAACGACAAACCAAACTTAGTCTATTTAGAACTGTTGTTTTAGATTAATAATTGCAACTGTTGGAAAATATACCATTATTTTTGTATCGATTTTATAAAAAAAAATTAACAATATACGAGTATATGCACATGTACTTCTATAAACAAGTTGTATATGTTTCTAGTTTTTGTTCTTTGTGTATAATTTTTTGGTTGCGTATTGAACAGCTAATTGCCTGAGAGAAGCCCCGTGTTCCTTTATAAAATGTTATAGGAATGAATTATATACATATATACTCACATCAATATTGTTACGATTTACCCTTTTCAAAACGTTTAGGTTCGTTTAAATTGCGCTAAAATGAAATAAAACACTACTTGTCGTTGTTTATACAGTTTGTCTTTTTTTTATTAATTCCACTGTACTGTAATACACTATGTCTTAATACACCAAATCACTTTTACAACACTTTTAATTTGCGCTTAAACAGACTTTAATTATTGGCAGCCAAATAATAACTAACTCACCAAATGCCTTTTATAGTATTTCATTTTCAATTTCGAATGTTCTTGTAGTTGCTACAAATTTCGATTTATGTTCGGTAAATTCAAACGTAAAACCAAAATATCCCTAAAAGAATCGAGCTGGCAACTCCGTTACTCATGCAAGCGGCAGTACTCTTATATAAAGTAAAGGTAATTATGGCAACGATGGCAAGCCACGACACAAACCAATAAAGTCCTTAGCTAAAAACATCCCACAATAAATCCCTGTACAACCACTGAGTTAATAAATCCCTGATGTGGTGAATTTTTCTCTTCCTGGTTGTCGTTTTCGTAACACTACCTCCAGCTTAAGCCTGTTTGTCCCGAATAGGCTAATTATCTTTCTTCCCATAGCCCGCAAGTTGGTCTAGATGTACCACCTTCATTTTTGATCGCGAGCTATTATTATTCTGTATGCTGTGGGTTGTAGAGTAGAACCAGTTGTCCCTCATGGAAGCCCTTAGCATTTGCTGCTCGATCATACCTGGCTTTCAACCTATCACGGGCCATTTCCAGTCGTGTATATATCGTTTCGAAAAAGTCTTTGGCATTTTCACTTTTCTTGGCATTACCGACCGGTTCTCCCGATTTGTATTGCTGCAGATGATTCTGACTTGTTTTGACTGCATTTTTAGCCTCAATGTATTCAGTGCAGTTTGCTATCCACCCTGCAGCAGCTCGCTTGCATCCAACCCAGTAATAACGCTGTTTTAATTTGTGTACTGTCTTTGCCCCGCTAAGGTGTCTTCCACTGGGTTCCTTATGAGACTGATTTAAAATTTCATCAATTTTCGAGGAAGGAACCACTACTATATTGGAGGTTGTATTTCCGTCTGCACTTTCCCAGCTTCCATATAAGCACCCATCTATCAGCTTTAAACTATCCCATTGAGCCCAATAAGCCTTTATTAGAGGGCTATCTGCTGATATCTCTTTACTAGTAGGCTTTCTGTCTATTTCCTTAGCCGCTTTTATCCTTGCCAGTACTGGGTCTTTCCTCGTTAGCCACCAGACGTAATTGCCTGATGTTGATCATAGACTGTTTGGCCTTATCACCTGATTTATCAGCGGCTATCTCACAATCGTTTTTATTCTTTTCACTCCTGTAACAAGTTTCACTGTTACGAGGTAATCTTTTCATGTCACATTTATTTGTTTTCTGTTGTGTATACCACAGCCCATCTTATGCGACTCTCCTCTAGTGGTAGGGTGATAGTTACGAAATGCTTTTGGTCTTCTATAGCCAGTGTTTTCCCATTTTTCATGTCTCCATTGGTGATGCAAATCTTACACTTCTGAGCGGTGCCGTACAATGTCTTTGAAAATGATCGCTCTTGCCACATTTTTGGCACTTCCTTTTCGCCCTTTGCCCTTTTTCGGCCAAAAGTCGCTCTACCACCTCTTTGATAGCTGTAATGAAATCTCCTTTGGTATTTACAGTTTTCATGCTATACACTTTATGTACTTGTAGCTTGGATATCTCTCGAGCAGTCTCCTGAGCCAGTGCAAGCACCACGGCCTCCGCAAAGGTTGCCTTATGAGCAGCACACACCACATACTTAATATCATGGTCTCTTATACTACTGATGAATGCTTCGGTCTTAATTTGCTCTACTAGTGGGTGGGTTTCCTCTGGATAACTAAGCTGCACCAACCTCTCGATATCCATTGCAAAGGCTTGCAATGATTCATTAGCCCTTTAACTCCATACGATACAGATCTCGTTTGTGCTCGTCGCCGCGCTGTAGCGCCACCATTAAGTCATCGTAGTTGTTTCTGCAGCTGGCTGGCATGGTTTGTAAAATTTCTGCTGCGGCACCTTTTAACGCCAAGATTAGTTCTAGGGCCTTCTCTTGATCGTCCCATCTATTTCTGTTGGCAAATGTCTCGAATTGGAATTTAAATACGGATAAGGGTGAGCTACCATCAAAGCAAGGTGTTTTTATTCTGCTAGAAACTTCTGGTATAATACGCACAGGTTCCAGTTGTTGGCACTGTATACTGTTGATTTTTCTTCTATTACATAAAATTTTTCGTCAACAGTCTTTTCTAAATTTGTCACTCTTGCGTCGATGTCATCAACCCTTTTGCTTACCGTCTCATATATTTCTTGCAGCTTCGCTGTTGTTGCACTCGACGCTTCTTCAAATTTATTTCCAATTTTTGCCGGAAAATTGTGGTTTTCGGCTCTAGAAGTTTCCGTACCTCAGCCAAGAGTTTATGACTATCGGCTCTAGAAATTTCCTGTACCTGCGCCAACAGCTTTTGATTCTCAGCCCTAGAATATTCTTTTACCTCAGCCAGAAGCTTTTGATACCCAGCTCTGGAAGTTTCATGTGCAGTAGCTAATACTTGCATTTTTTCCACCATAGCGGCCAGCAATGAGTTAATGTCCATATTAGTTGTTGGTGTAAAGGCACTTATCCCAGGATCATTCTCATCATCAAATTCGTGAGCATCGATATCTATACCACGTTTCTGAATTGCCTCTAATAGACGTTTTTGTAATTCGGTTTTATTAGCAGTTTTTGACAGCTCTAATTTATTTAATTCCCGTTTGAGCCTGTCCACTTTTAATTTTTGGAATCTAATTTTTACTCCGTTTTATTTCTTTATTTAATTTTTATTTGATTTTATTTTATATACGCATACCCAGTTCTGACACCAAATGTTACGTTTTAACCTTTTCAAAACGTTTGAGTTCGTTTAAATTGCGTTAAAATGAAATAAAACATTACTTGTCGTTGTTTTTACAGTTTACCTCTTTTTCTACTGTACTTTAATACACTATGTCTTAATACACCAAATTCACTTTTAAAACACTTTTAATTTGCGCCTTAACAGACTTTAGTTATTGACAGCCAAATGATAACTAACTCACCAAACGCAATGCGCCACATAGTACTTCATTATCAATTTCGAACGTTCTTGTAGTTGCTGCAAATTTCGATTTATGTTCGATAAATTCAAATGTAAAACCAAAATATATCTAAAAGAATCGAGCTGGCAACACCGTTACGCATGCAGACGGCAGTACTCTTAAATTAGTAAAGATAACTATGACAACGATGGCAAGCCACGAAATTGGCAAACCAATAAATTCCCACAATAAATCCCTGTAAAACAACTGGCTTAATAAATCCCTGATGTGGTGAATTTATCTCTTCAGGGTTTGCGTTTTCGTAAAAATATATATGTATATTAGATATATTATAAAGACATTTTCAATTAAAAATATTGATGTGAGTACTCTTATTGGTGAGTATATACATATGTATGTTTAGCATATATATGTATATACCCATCAATATTGATGTGAATATGTTTAGAATATATATGTATAAACTCATCAATAAGAATATTCATATCAATATTTTTAATTGAAAATATCTTAATAAAATATCTAATATACATTTATATTGATAAGAATATTCACATCTATATATATATATATATATATATATATATATATCAATATATATATATATATATATATATATATATATATATATATATATAGATGTGAATATTCTTATCAATATATATATATATATATATATATATATATATATATATATATATATATATATATATATATATATATAGATGTGAATATTCTATATATAGATGTGAATATTCTTCTAATTTAAATCAAATATTAAAACCAAATTTGAATATACTCAGCTTTTGGAATTTATTAATCTTCATTTCAAAACACTCCTCGGAATAAGATCCAAATACGTTTTTACGTTTTTAAAAACGTGTTTTTATGAGTTCGTAGATTGTAGTTAAAATAAAATAAATTTTGTGTTTGGTTTTAATTAAAAATCTTTTATTCAACAAAGTTTTGTGTATCACTGCTTGTAATCTTTTTACAGGTAATAACAATTTTTACTCTTAATTACTCTGTCTGTTTACAATCTTGTAAACAACAACAATTACTCGACAGATCTTTCTACTTAAAGAACTTCCAATCCGATCGTAGTTATAACTTAGGTTCGATCACAGCCTTTTCAACCAGAGGTAATCCTCACTTAACTCTCTTTACGGATTAGCTCCAACTAAACTGGTTTTTTACTTCACGATTCATTTTACACAAACTGCACTCGCTGGGCTTACTGTGTAATATAACTCATCGTTGTTCGCATCGATGTGCTTTTTATATGGCTGAGTAAACAATACATCGAAAGCTCTCGAACCTCTCGATATTTCAGCTGGATTCCATTTCTTTCTTTTCTTTTTAGTTCTTTTGTAGCCATGCGTATGTGAACATCCACATCTTTTAGCTCTTAGAGTTTGTTGTTGCCTGTTTATTGTCTGTTACTTGTTTTCTTTGCTGCTTAATTATTGTTGTGTACGCGTTATTTTTATTTACTTTACCTCTGCTAATGTTTGTTGTTGTAGATTTGGTTATTTTTAAACAGCACGTATAGTTGTTCTTGCAGCTTTTGCTTATTTATTTTAGCAAGGTAATAAACACAGAGGTTCCCGATCTTATTTTCGTAACATTGCCGGCCACTTAAGCCTGTTCGTCCCGAATAGGCTCATTACTTCCTCTCCCGTAACTTGCCAATCGTTCTATGTGCACTACTTTCAGTTTAGTTCTTGGGCTCTTGTGTTTCTGTATTCGGTAAACTACGTCGTTCAGTCTCTTGATTACCTTGTTGGGTCCATCCCAGTTAGACGGTAATTTGGGAGATAGTCCTTTCTTCCGCTGTGGATTATAAATCAGTACTAATTGTCCCTCTTGGAAACCCTCAATATTTGCCGCTCGATCGTATCTGGCTTTCGTTCTATCGCTGGATAGTCTTATTGGTGAGCGCACGAATCATGAAGCTCTTGGAGACTTTGTTGTTTCTCGAGGTAAGTGGCTTCTTTTTCCGCGGTAGACTTGACTCCATACTCTAAGTCACTGGGTAACTTTAACTCAGTTCCAAAAAGAATTTTGGCAGGTGATCTAGACATTGAATCGTTGACAGCTGATCGGTATGTTAATAGAAATTTCTGAATGTGTTCGTCCCAATCATTTTGCTGCTCGCTAATCACTTTTCGCAAATATTCCTCTAGAGTTCGGTTGAATCGTTCTATCATTTTGTCCGATTGCGGGTGTAGCGGCGTCGTTCTAGTCTTCTTTATGCCATATATCTTACAGATATCTTTGAAAATGCCAGACTCGAAATTTCTTCCCTGGTCGGAATGTAACCCTATCGGAACACCATAGCGACATACCCAGTTATTCACGAAAACATTTACAATAAAGTTGCCTTATGATTGGGTATAGCATACACTTCTGCCCACTTGCTGAAATAGTCCATTACAACGAGAACATAACGATTTCCGGCATTGCTGACAGGAAAATGCCCTGCTACGTCCATCGCTTTCCGCTCGAGGGGGGCTCCCGAGTTGTATTGTTGTAGGTGACCTCGACTTCTTCTTACTGGGCCTTTAGCTGTCACTGCTTGTTGACACCCAACCCAATAAAAACGTTGTTTTAGCTTTTCTAGAGTCTTCGCTATGCCAAGATGTCCTCCACTAAGTCCATTATGGAACTCATTCAAACTTCATTCATCTTGGAGGAAGGCACTACTATCAGGTTGGATGAAGTTTTACACTCTTCGTGTGCGTTTATTTCCGTTAGCCAGATATCAAGGATGGATTCCTTCCGCTCAGCTTTCACACAATGTTTACATTCCCAATTACAAGACCAACGTGAGAGCGCTTCAGCATTTCCATGTTTTATGCCGCTTCGGTGCTCAATGCTAAAGTCATAAGCCTGGAGGCGCTCAATCCAGCGTGCCAACTGTCCCTCAGGGTTCTTAAATTGCAGCAGCTATCTCAGTGCGGAATGATCAGTCCTTAGCAGAAAATTTTGACAATATAAGTGCTTTTGGTAATATTTTATGCATTCCAGCACTGCCAGTTGCTCACGTCGGGTCACACAATCATTCCGTTCAGGCTTTGACAGCGTACGGCTATAGTAGCCTACGACTTTTTCCATCCCATCGACCACCTTTGAAAGTACACCACCAATACCATATCCACTGGCATCACTGTCAAGGATGAATTTATCACCAGGGACTGGATACGCCAAAACCGGTGCAGCACACAATAGGTCTTTTAGTGTCTGGAATGCCTTTTCTTGTGACGCACCCCAATTATACGCTTTAGATTTCTTGGTGAGCTCATGTAAGCTTGCTGCCACGGTCGCGAAATTAGGCACGAAGCGTCTGTAGTATGTGCAGAGTCCCAAAATGCTGCGTAATTCATGAAGATTTTGGGGGCGAGGTCAGTCCTTTACTGCTCGTATTTTATCTTCATCCCTTGAAATGCCATCCGCTGTAACTAGATGCCTCAAATATTTTACTTGTTTTTGGAACAATGCACATTTCTTCACGCTTAGTTTTAGTCCAGCCATTGATGTTCGTTGCAGAACTTCTGCCAGGTTTTTTAAGGTGTTCGTCAAAAGTTCTGCCCATCACTATTATGTCGTCGAGCTGGTTCTACTACCCACAAGCATTTGTCCTCACAATCTCCCTTTATACGCGCCAATATCAATGACTCAGTCTGAGGTGGTAGATTTTGTTGCTTGACAGCAACTAATCTTCTGTTGTGCACTTGATGCTGGTATCCCACGTCAAGAGGTATATCTACATTCCGCCAACTCATTATCTGTTGCCTCATACTCAAGTTGATGCCATGGACTATCATAAAGTCAGCATCAATGATAACCTCGTCTACAACATCGGCGACAATAAAAATATGGCTTACTTTAATGTTCGCTATAGTCACCTTCACCTCAGTTTTTCCGCAGATGGTGGCAGATTCTCCAGTAGCTAATCATAGTCTGATGTTGTTGAGTACCTCACACTTTCCCTTCACTATATCTGGTCTGATTATAGACTGTGTCGCACCGATGTCTATACTGAAGGTGTATTGTCTGCCATTAATGTACCCGCACGCTGTAAGATTGGTGCTATTTTTCTACATCACTTATATGGATATTGTGGGGCCATCGCTTGTGGGAGTTAGCTCTTGCCCCTAAGTGTTAGCTCGTTTTAGTTCAACGGGGATTCTTTTGTTGTATGATAGTAGTTGTCCTGTTTATTATTTCTTGGTGGTGAAATGGATCTGGACCTTTTGCGCGGCGCTTTATAGTTTCTCTGGAAGTGGCCACTCTTTCCACAGTTAAAACATTTAAATTTCGATTTCTGCTCGGCTAGGAGCCGCTTTACCACTTCCAATATTTTGTTGGTTTCATCATCTTTCTCTGCCTCAATTTCTAGATTACGTATCTTGTGTATTTGTGGCTTTGATATCGTGCGAGCTGTCTCCTGAGCCAGTGCGAACGCCACAGTATCTGCAAAGGTCGCCTTTTGTGCTGAGCATACAGCTAGTTTAACATCAGGGTCTCGTAAGCCGCTGACGAAGGCTTCGGTCTTCAGATGATCTACTAGTGGGTGGTTTTCCTCTGAATAAGATAGCTGCACTAACCTCTCGAATTCCATTGCAAAGGCTTGCAATGGTTCATTAGCCTTCTGTGTTCGGCACCTTAACTCCATGCGGTATAAATCGCGTTTTTGATCAACACCAAATTTACGCTGTAGCGCCACCATTAAGTCATTGTAATTGTTTCTGCAGCTGGCTGGCACGGTTTCTAAAATTTCTGCTGCAGCACCTTTTAACGTCAATGTTCTAGAGCCTTCTCTTGATCGTCCCATCTATTTCTGTTGGCAACTGTCTCTAATTGGAATTTAAATACGGATAGGGGTAAGCTACCATCAAAGCCAGGTGTTTTTATTCTGCTAGAAACTTCTGGTATAATACGCACTTGTTCGGGCTGCTGCCACTGTAGATTGTTGATTTTCTCTTCCATTATATTCAATTTTTCGTCAAAAGTTTTCTCAAAATTTTCCATTCTTGTCTCCACACTATCTACCCTTTCGCTTACCGTCGCATATATTTCACGTAATTGCTCAGTTGTTTCTCCAAAGTTGTGTTCAAGTTGTTTAGTAATTTCTCGAACCTCAGTAGAAGTTTCCTCAAGTTTTGTTTCAATTTTTGCCAGAAAATTCTGGTTTTAGGCTCTAGAAGTTTCCTGTACCTGTGCCAACGGTTTTTCATTATCAGCTTTAGAAGTTTCTTGCGCATTCGCCACAGCATTAATTTTTTCCATGAGGTTTTCGTTATCAGCTTTAGAAGATTCTTTTAACTTCGCTAACAGCTTTTCATTACTAGCTTTAGAAGTTTCTCGTACCTCAGCCAAAAGCATTTTGATTTGTAGTTCCATTTTTTCCATCATAGCGGCAAACAGCGCGTTGGTATCCGATTACTTTTAGCTGAAAGGGCACTCACTTCAGGCTCTCCCTCATAATCAAATACGTGAATATCAAAGTTAATGCCCCGCCGTTGAAACTTCTCATACAATCGCTTTTGCAATTCGGTCTTGATTCCAGTTGACGTCAACTCCAATTTCGCCAAATCACGCCTAAGGCGACCCACATTAAGTTCCTTGAACTTCATTCCTTTTTTATTATTTTTTTTTATTTTAAGGACCACAATCACACTTCTGACACCAATTGTTGCGTTTTTACCTTTTCAGAAATGTGTTTTAAGAGTTCGTAGATTGTAGTTAAAATGAAATAAATTTTGTGTTTGGTTTTTAATTAAAATCCTTTATTCAATACAGTTTCATGTACCACTGTTGTAACCTTTTTACTGGCAATAACAATTTTCTATTCATAATTACTTCGTCTGTTTACAATCTTGTAAACAACAACAATTACTCGACAGATCTTTCTACTTTGAGATCTTCCAACCCGATCGTAGTTATAACTTACGTTCGATCACAACCTTTTCAACCAGAGGTTATCCACACTTAACTCTCTTTACTGAGTTAGCTCCAACTAAACTGGTTTTTTTCTTCACGATTCATTTCACACAAACTGCACTCGCTGGGCTTACTGTGTAATATAACTCATCGTTGTTCGCATCGATGTGCTTTTTATATGGCTGAGTAAACAATACATCGAAAGCTCTCGAACCTCTCTATATTT
>JAKWBJ010000457.1:0-62121 GCA_023159175.1 Wohlfahrtia magnifica | reverse complement strand
ATAATATTATTATTATTATTATTATTATTATTATTATTATTATTATTATTATTATTATATTATTATTATTATTATTATTATTATTATTATTATTATTATTATTATTATTATTATTATTATTATTATTATTATTTGTTATTATTATTATTATTTGTATTATTATTATTATTTGTTATTATTATTATTATTTGTTATTATTATTATTATTTGTTATTATTATTATTATTTGTTATTATTATTATTATTTGTTATTATTATTATTATTTGTTATTATTATTATTATTTGTTATTATTATTATTATTTGTTATTATTATTATTATTTGTTATTATTATTATTATTTGTTATTATTATTATTATTTGTTATTATTATTATTATTTGTTATTATTATTATTATTTGTTATTATTATTATTATTTGTTATTATTATTATTATTTGTTATTATTATTATTATTTGTTATTATTATTATTATTTGTTATTATTATTATTATTTGTTATTATTATTATTATTTGTTATTATTATTATTATTTGTTATTATTATTATTATTTGTTATTATTATTATTATTTGTTATTATTATTATATTGTTATTATTATTATTATTTGTTATTATTATTATATTGTTATTATTATTATTTGTTATTATTATTATTATTTGTTATTATTATTATTATTTGTTATTATTATTATTATTTGTTATTATTATTATTATTTGTTATTATTATTATTATTTGTTATTATTATTATTATTTGTTATTATTATTATTATTTGTTATTATTATTATTATTTGTTATTATTATTATTATTTGTTATTATTATTATTATTTGTTATTATTATTATTATTTGTTATTATTATTATTATTTGTTATTATTATTATTATTTGTTATTATTATTATTATTTGTTATTATTATTATTATTTGTTATTATTATTATTATTTGTTATTATTATTATTATTTGTTATTATTATTATTATTTGTTTATTATTATTATTATTTGTTATTATTATTATTATTTGTTATTATTATTATTATTTGTTATTATTATTATTATTTGTTATTATTATTATTATTTGTTATTATTTTATATTGTTATTATTATTATTATTTGTTATTATTATTATTATTTGTTATTATTATTATTATTTGTTATTATTATTATTATTTGTTATTATTATTATTATTGTTATTATTATTATTATTTGTTATTATTATTATTATTTGTTATTATTATTATTATTTGTTATTATTATTATTATTTGTTATTATTATTATTATTTGTTATTATTATTATTATTTGTTATTATTATTATTATTTGTTATTATTATTATTATTTGTTATTATTATTATTATTTGTTATTATTATTATTATTTGTTATTATTATTATTATTTGTTATTATTATTATTATTTGTTATTATTATTATTATTTGTTATTATTATTATTATTTGTTATTATTATTATTATTTGTTATTATTATTATTATTTGTTATTATTATTATTATTTGTTATTATTATTATTATTTGTTATTATTATTATTATTTGTTATTATTATTATTATTTGTTATTATTATTATTATTTGTTATTATTATTATTATTTGTTATTATTATTATTATTTGTTATTATTATTATTATTTGTTATTATTATTATTATTTGTTATTATTATTATATTTGTTATTATTATTATTATTTGTTATTATTATTATTATTTGTTATTATTATTATTATTTGTTATTATTATTATTATTTGTTATTATTATTATTATTTGTTATTATTATTATTATTTGTTATTATTATTATTATTTGTTATTATTATTATTATTTGTTATTATTATTATTATTTGTTATTATTATTATTATTTGTTATTATTATTATTATTTGTTATTATTATTATTATTTGTATTATTATTATTATTTGTTATTATTATTATTATTTGTTATTATTATTATTATTTGTTATTATTATTATTATTTGTTATTATTATTATTATTTGTTATTATTATTATTATTTGTTATTATTATTATTATTTGTTATTATTATTATTATTTGTTATTATTATTATTTGTTATTATTATTATTATTTGTTATTATTATTATTATTTGTTATTATTATTATTATTTGTTATTATTATTATTATTTGTTATTATTATTATTATTTGTTATTATTATTATTATTTGTTATTATTATTATTATTTGTTATTATTATTATTATTTGTTATTATTATTATTATTTGTTATTATTATTATTATTTGTTATATTATTATTATTTGTTATTATTATTATTATTTGTTATTATTATTATTATTTGTTATTATTATTATTATTTGTTATTATTATTATTATTTGTTATTATTATTATTATTTGTTATTATTATTATTATTTGTTATTATTATTATATTATTTGTTATTATTATTATTTGTTATTATATTATTTGTTATTATTATTATTATTTGTTATTATTATTATTATTTGTTATTATTATTATTATTTGTTATTATTATATTATTTGTTATTATTATTATTATTTGTTATTATTATTATTATTTGTTATTATTATTATTATTTGTTATTATTATTATTATTTGTTATTATTATTATTATTTGTTATTATTATTATTATTTGTTATTATTATTATTATTTGTTATTATTATTATTATTTGTTATTATTATTATTATTTGTTATTATTATTATTATTTGTTATTATTATTATTATTTGTTATTATTATTATTATTTGTTATTATTATTATTATTTGTTATTATTATTATTATTTGTTATTATTATTTTATTATTATTTGTTATTATTATTATTATTTGTTATTATTATTTATTATTTGTTATTATTATTATTATTTGTTATTATTATTATTATTTGTTATTATTATTATTATTTGTTATTATTATTATTATTTGTTATTATTATTATTATTTGTTATTATTATTATTATTTGTTATTATTATTATTATTTGTTATTATTATTATTATTTGTTTATTATTATTATTATTTGTTATTATATTATTATTATTTGTTATTATTATTATTATTTGTTATTATTATTATTATTTGTTATTATTATTATTATTTGTTATTATTATTATTATTTGTTATTATTATTATTATTTGTTATTATTATTATTATTTGTTATTATATTTATTATTATATTATTGTTATTATTATTATTATTTGTTATTATTATTATTATTTGTTATTATTATTATTATTTGTTATTATTATTTATTATTTGTTATTATTATTATTATTTGTTATTATTATTATTATTTGTTATTATTATTATTATTTGTTATTATTATTATTATTTGTTATTATTATTATTATTTGTTATTATTATTATTATTTGTTATTATTATTATTATTTGTTATTATTATTATTATTTGTTATTATTATTATTATTTGTTATTATTATTATTATTTGTTATTATTATTATTATTTGTTATTATTATTATTATTTGTTATTATTATTATTATTTGTTATTATTATTATTATTTGTTATTATTATTATTATTTGTTATTATTATTATTATTTGTTATTATTATTATTATTTGTTATTATTATTATTATTTGTTATTATTATTATTATTTGTTATTATTATTATTATTTGTTATTATTATTATTATTTGTTATTATTATTATTATTTGTTATTATTATTATTATTTGTTATTATTATTATTATTTGTTATTATTATTATTATTTGTTATTATTATTATTATTTGTTATTATTATTATTATTTGTTATTATTATTATTATTTGTTATTATTATTATTATTTGTTATTATTATTATTATTTGTTATTATTATTATTATTTGTTATTATTATTATTATTATTTGTTATTATTATTATTATTATTTGTTATTATTATTATTATTATTTGTTATTATTATTATTATTTGTTATTATTATTATTATTATTTGTTATTATTATTATTATTTGTTATTATTATTATTATTATTTGTTATTATTATTATTATTATTTGTTATTATTATTATTATTATTTGTTATTATTATTATTATTATTTGTTATTATTATTATTATTATGTTATTATTATTATTATTATTTGTTATTATTATTATTATTATTTGTTATTATTATTATTATTTGTTATTATTATTATTATTATGTTATTATTATTATTATTATTTGTTATTATTATTATTATTTGTTATTATTATTATTATTATTTGTTATTATTATTATTATTTGTTATTATTATTATTATTATTTGTTATTATTATTATTATTTGTTATTATTATTATTATTATTTGTTATTATTATTATTATTTGTTATTATTATTATTATTATTTGTTATTATTATTATTATTATTATTATTATTATTATTATTATTATTATTATTATTATTATTATTATTATTATTATTATTATTATTATTATTATTATTATTATTATTATTATTATTATTATTATTATTATTATTATTATTATTATTATTATTATTATTATTATTATTATTATTATTATTATTATTATTATTATTATTATTATTATTATTATTATTATTATTATTATTATTATTATTATTATTATTATTATTATTATTATTATTATTATTATTATTATTATTATTATTATTATTATTATTATTATTATTATTATTATTATTATTATTATTATTATTATTATTATTATTATTATTATTATTATTATTATTATTATTATTATTATTATTATTATTATTATTATTATTATTATTATTATTATTATTATTATTATTATTATTATTATTATTATTATTATTATTATTATTATTATTATTATTATTATTATTATTATTATTATTATTATTATTATTATTATTATTATTATTATTATTATTATTATTATTATTATTATTATTATTATTATTATTATTATTATTATTATTATTATTATTATTATTATTATTATTATTATTATTATTATTATTATTATTATTATTATTATTATTATTATTATTATTATTATTATTATTATTATTATTATTATTATTATTATTATTATTATTATTATTATTATTATTATTATTATTATTATTATTATTATTATTATTATTATTATTATTATTATTATTATTATTATTATTATTATTATTATTATTATTATTATTATTATTATTATTATTATTATTATTATTATTATTATTATTATTATTATTATTATTATTATTATTATTATTATTATTATTATTATTATTATTATTATTATTATGCGACGATGTTGGATGGTAAAGCGAGCGCGTCAAGCTTTTTGCCTTGCTTCTGCAGCAGGCGATCGCCTTTTGGAAGTCCTATGGGAAGGTGATAGACTCAACGTGGTGTCTCTTGATTAGATTCCACGTCGGCCTATGGCCATTACCTGAATTCACGACGAGCCATCGGATAAGAAGGAGATACTGAAGCTCATCTGATGCGAAACCCTGACATTCCTTTACATGATTGGATGTTTGGCAGCGTCTCCACATCGGATGATTAATCCAGAGCTTTATTATCTTGCTGAACAAGCAGTCTCTGTCACCTTTACGGAAGAAAGGTGGGAAGAGCTACTATGGTTTCGAGTCAATCTTTTTGCAGGTCTACTAGGAAGTCAGAAAAAAACCGGTTCAGGAGGAGAGGAATCCTGCTCCAAAAAATATGGTTGGCCCTCTCCTCCAAGTAGCAAGGTTCGCGGCTTAACAAATGCGGTAAAAATGAGCAATACGCCGCTTATCATTGGAGCCAACGTCAACACACCATACTGCTTGAGGAAGCTCGAACACAAATGCAAGTGGTGAGTCTCTTTTTGATTTTATCTTTTGTAGTAGTTTAGATATAATAAATACTTACCTTTGTGGTTTCTAACAGAAGGGAAGTTCTTGATGTGACACTAGCCAGTTCCATGCAGGAAGGGTCCGATTACAAATGATCGCCACGATATCGAAGCTTTCGTTGCGAATTTGATGAAAGCTTTCGATAGGGTGACGGGCAAGATATGTAGACCAGGGGTCTGTAAGGGTAGGAAGCAACCACCATGGTGGAATTCCGATCTGGGCAACACCCGTAAAGAGTGTCGCCGGTTATTTAATGAGGCTATGAGAAGGGGCGACTGGTTTTCACTTATAGATCTTCATGGAATAGATTTAAGAACCAGATTAGAAACGCAAAACGCAGACCTTGGAGATCCTTCCGCAGCAGTGTGGAAGGACACTCCAACACGAGCCGGCTGCGGAAAATTTTGGCATCGTCACCGGCGGTCCCTGGTTTAATTCAGAAGCCATGTGGAAGCTGGACCAAAAGCGGACAAGAGACTTTGAATGTCTTTGTGGACTTGCACTTTCCGTGCCGTATTCCTATGGGGGAGCGTCACGCGGATAACTCATACGATCATACTGAGTCCCACGTTCCAATCACGGATGGGTAGCTGAGATGGGCATTGGGTAGCTTTACCCCGTACAAATCCACTGGCCAGGATGGCATTATTCCTGCCCATCTTCAGAATAATGCTGATATAGTGATTCCATAGCGGATGGCCATTTATAAGGCATGCTTGGCATAGTCTTATGTTCTTGAGTCATGGACCGTATTCAGAGTGGTATTTATTCCGAAGGGGAGTAAAATCTCTCATACGGGTTCAAAGGACTTCAGACCCATTAGCATGTCTTCTTTCCTTCTGAAGTCTTTGGAAAGGTTGATCGACTTGCACCTTCGCAATACGAGAGAACCTATAAACTGTGTCCCAACATGTCTACAAACGGGGAAAATCTGTTGACTGCGCTTCACTCGCTTGTGGGGTATATTGAAAATGCCTTCGAGCACAGGGAGTATGGCTCTAGTGGCATTACTGCATATAGAGGGGGCCTTTAACAATGTGACACAGCAGGCGATTAATTCGACTCTGGTGGCACTGAATGATCCATTGGTCCGTGATTAGGTTTATAGAGAGACTCTAGACCAACAGGGTCATTGTGTCAACTATGGCGTCAGCCAGTATGGGGGTGGCTAAATTAGGCATCCCACAGAAGTGGTTCTTTCTCCTCTCTTGTGGAATTTGACCTTTAACACTCTGCTCGTGAAATTTGATTTTAATTGGTTCAAGATTGTAGCGTATGCGGATAATGATGCTGTGGCCGTGTCGCGCCTTCTTAGCCGGTGGAGCGCTGACAGTGAACAACTTAGCGTTAATCCGGGAAAGAGGGAATTATTACTTTTCGCACGCAGATACAAAGTTCCATCGTTTTCCCTACCGAGAAGTATCTGGAGGTAATCCTGGCTCCAGAATACAGGTGTAAAGGCGGCAAGGAAGAACGTTGAACTTGACATATGGGCGTTGGAAAGTCCTGGGGTCCAAATCCTAGGAATTCCAATTAGATTTTTGACACGGTGATTAAGCCCATACTTATGTGTGGTGCGATTGTGTGGTGAATGTCTCTTGAGAAGTCCACATATAGCAGGATCATTGGCAGGGCTCTGCGAAGTGCGGCACTGATAACGGTTGCGCTCAAATTCACTCCTTCGAAGGCCTTGTTTGTACTACTAAACTGGCTTCCAGAGGACCTGATGGCTAGGAATATGGCGATCATGTCTGCGATAAGGTTGAAGGTGGCAAGAGCATAGTCTGATAGGGATTACGAACATGCGGCCATCTTTAGGTATTTGGATACGATCCCTGATGGATAGATTACTCTACACCCAAACCCTTCCTGGATAGAATTTTCTCCGTGTACATCTCACCATAGCCGATAATTGGACTCGGTTCCTAAGAAGGGGTTGGGGGCGGTATCTTTATTCCTGCATACGTGGTGAAGGTATTCTTTAAACTGTCGGACCACTGCAGTATCTTACAGGCGGAGATCTCGGCGATAAAGAAGGTGATATCCGGATCTGTACGGACAGTCAGACTGCGACCATAGCACTCTCCGGTAACGGGGAGATTCACCACTTGGTTGGGACGTCATTTTTCAAAGAGATTGACCACTTTGATGGGATGCCACTTTCCTCTTGCAGACTTCTGGTTCTACGATACATTTTTGGCACGACACAGATACAATGAGAAAATGAGCCCACGTACTCTGTATAGAGACAAAGCTGGCCACTGTACGATTAGGCTTGTTCAGAATTTATTATAAGGCTGCCGCGACATACTAGGCTACGAGTCCTGGTGCCTTTCATTACCGTGGCTGGTGCGCACGCTAGGAAATTGGGTCTACCGTTCAATGACTACTGTAGGAGTTGTCAGGATGAGCAAGAGGAGGAGACTGTCGAGCACTTCTTATGCCAGTGTACAAATCTTTCGGATATTAAGACTGCAGTCCGTTTCTGCATGCCATATCGGACCTAGAGAATGTGAGTATCAGTGGGATTTCTTCTTTTGTGCATGAGTCTGGTTGATTCGTTTCGGACCGGGATGCGGACATGTAGGTCCTACTATGGGCACACAGTGGGATCAATATTGGACCCAAGTGAGCTAGACCAGTGTCTGGCTAACTATCGTAACTAATTAACTAACCGCAACGAAAAACACTATCTCGCTTTCAACAGAAGTTGGCCTTCAAATAATTTGTTAATATTTGAAGTTTTTACCCGTTCGAAAAAATTGCATTACGAATTCTTCCTTATATGAGAAAACTGCCATAAATTCCCGGATAAATTTCCCGTCTCGGAAATTGTTTTCAAATTATGTAATTTTTTTCTTAATTCTTTCATCGCCAAATTAATAATGTCTTTATTGATTTTTTTTAATTAACCTTATTACTTAAATACAGAAGTGCTTTCATACTTTCAAACTTGGTGGCTATAAAATTCATAGAGATAATCGATCCACCCATGGCAGTGGTGTTCTGATTGCAATTAAGTCTGATATTGAGTATACTTTGTTACCAAGGATCAAAACAAGTGCTGGATTTTATACCGATGTATATAATATATACTGGATTATATACATCAGTATATACATCGGTATATAATCCAAGTTACTTTTTTTTACGTAAACTCTTTAATTATTGTTTATTGGCAGGTTATTTTGCTATTATTTTTAAGAAGGCTAAAATAATCCCAGCTTTTAAGCCAGGGAAAGATCCTAATTTGCCCTCAAGTTATAGGACCATTTGCATTCTAAGTTTATTGGACAAGGTGTTTAAAAAGATAATCAGCAGAAGAATGTTGGGATTTTCTAATCAGAATAATATCATTAATCCGCAACAGTTTGGCTTTATTTATTTTCGCGATATCGAAAAAGCCTCGATTTCATTAGGCAAGACGTTCAGATCTTTTAACTTAATGCCTTTAATTTTCTATTATATCTAAAAAAAATTTTGATCAACGCTCATTTGTTGTATCTATCGGTAACATGCTATCTAGTGATAGACACCAACTGTATAGTCAATTTACATTTCGGATACTACCGACCCCAGGAATCATGAAATGGCTTTTTACGCGGATGATAGGTAAGGTGTCCAACGCAATAGTCAAGAGAATGGAGAATAGTTTAAAGCTTACCCACATATGTATTGACAGATGGAAAATAGAGGTAATTGCTAGTAAGACTCAGGCTATAATATTTCCATATAATGGATCTCTGAAACGTATTCCTACCGGAAATATTTATTTTAAGGGAGTTCTGGTCCCACTAAGGGATGATGTGAAATATCTAGGAGTTATTTTAGATAAAAATTCATCATTTAAATAGCACTTGGAATATATTTGTAAGAAGACTGTAAGGTACGATCGTGTCCTTTATCCCTTACTCAACAGGAGATCTAAGCTTAATTGTAGGAATAAGATTCTCTTATGTGCAGTCGGCCTATTATGACCTATGCATACCGGATTTGGTTTTACAAGGCTTCTAAAATTTATAGAAGGAAATTACAAATAATACAGAATGAAAATTTAAAAATAACATATGATCTAAGCCCCAGATATTCTACTGATTTTATGCACAGCAAATTTAACCACGTAATGATTGAACCATTCGCAAGGAAACTGACTCTGCCATTTAATTAAAAGTGCAGAACGTCTACATACAAACGATATTGTAACTTTTTGACCTTTTTAAAACGTTTGAGTTCGTTTAAATTGCGCTAAAATAAAATTAAACCACTTTGTTTTTCTTACAATTTTATTTATTTTACTACTTAATAACTTTTGTACTGTTTGTCTTAATACAACACTTAATATTCGTTTGTACAACACTTTTATTTCTTCTTAACCACTTCTTTCTCTAATGACAGCAAAACGATAGCTAACTGACGTGTAGGTAAAGTAGCTTTTTATATACCTAATTGCCTACAGTTTGGAAGGCTCAGGAAATATCGACCGTCTTCTATTTCTATATCCGCTAATTCAAATGTAGCGTAAAGATGGTCGATGTTGCAGTGCCGCCAAATTGACAGGGTGACACAAAATATACCAAATCCCACAATGCAGCGTTGTGTTTTTATTTTTTATTTTTATTTTAACAATATAATAAGAAATTTTGCTAAATGACCACTAAGTCTCTTTTTTACTAAAAGAGTTAATTTAGTGAATATTTTAAAAATTTCTTATAATATTTAAAGCTTGTAAAAGGTTTTTTAGACAACTTTTCATTAATTCTTTGGTTTTAGTTTTATTTATTTAATTATTAAGATTTTTGTTGTTTTAATACTTTAAGTAAAAGCTCATAACAATGTAATATGTTGTTTTAGAAAAGTGGTTTTATAAGTATTATTATAAATAAAAGGTTTTTTTTATCAACAGTTAATCAACCTGTTTATTTTCAGTAATTTCACAATTAGGTAATCAAATCAGCTTAAAGTTCAAAAACTATTTTAAATAATTTAATGTGCTAATGCAGCTATTCTCTCTTAGCGGCTTCTTTGGTGGGTCCGTTGTTGTCGTTGTGGTTGCGATTGCTGTTACTATTATGGGGGCTACCATACCTCGCGCAGCCTACATCACAGCTGTTAATTTCTGTAAATTTCAACTATGTAGCAATATGTGAGTAAAAATTGATTGATGAACTTGAATGTGTGGCTGAAGGGAAAAACCAGGTAGACGAGCTGCTGTGCGCGAATGGAGCCAACAGTGCAACAATTTTTTGGGTATCAGATTTTGCTTTATATTCACTTTTATTTTCTTCGCAAACCTTTTATTTCTTTTATTTTAACACTTTAATATTTTACATAAATTTTACGTTGGAACATTTTTTATTTTAAAACTTTTATATTTTACACAAACTACATAAAAAAAAAAATTATTTTTCATTTACATAAAAGTTTTCATATTATTAAATTTTACTTGAAAATTTTAGAATACAAGTTAAATTCCAGTCAAATTTCAAATATGTATTTGAATTAAACTCTTTCTGTGTTTATTGTGTTTCGACACTGTGTAAGCTAATAGAATCTGAATGTAATTATCTCATTGCCAAAGCATCCGTTTAGGAAGGGAAAGTTATAGTCTTAGTACTTGGTCATTGACTTACAGTTAAACTTCAGGAAGATGACTGTTTTCCAAGTCTAATAAAGGGCTTTAAAGCGATATACTCCTATCGATCTCGCAAAAACGAAATTGTCAAAAGTGTAATGGAAGATACCATCATTATTACCAATTTTGAAGGCAGTCTGCAGAGTAGTAATGTTACTGCAATGCTATGAGAATTCCGCTTACCACTCCGGGCAACAGGAGTTAGCCGGTTTGCTGGAATGGTGATCTGACTGCTCTTAGAATGGTCACTAGAAGTCATATAATAGGGCCAATGGATCGCAGCTTGAGTCTGATTGGAACGCCTATGGGGCAAACTTCAACAGATATAAGAGCAAAATTAGGAAGACTAAGAAGAAATCTTGGGTTGGCTTCTGTAAATCAATAGAAGGGGTTAAAGACGCTGCAATGTTCCGGAGTGTACTTTTGAGGGAACACAAAAGTACACGTGGACAAATTCCAGTCTTGAGACTCTTGATTTACCTGCAAGAGCCCAGTTTCTTGGCTGTGAGGATGTGGGTAATTGCATACTTCTAGTTTCTCAGTCCATATTCACTTGGCAAAAGAATGGGATCCTGTCAGTAATATGTATAACAACCGGAAGATCGCTTGGCCGATTGACACCTTAAAGCCATATAAATCACCTGGTTCAAATGGAGTAATACCAGCGATGCTACAGAACGCCTCGCCGCGACCACTTCTGATTCTGAGGTATATATATAAGTGCTTGTTTGTGTTATTCGAATGTGCCGAGTCTATAGAGGGAGGTAACGATTGCATATATTCCCAAATCTAGGAAACCTAGTCACTCTAACCAAAGGATTTTAGGCCGAATAGTCTGTCATCCTTTCTTCTTAAGACTTTGGAAGGTTAGTTGAACTTGAAATAAGGTCAATGTAGATATCACCTCGTTGAGTGATGCGCAGCACGCTTACATTAGGGAAAAATCTGTTGAAACTGCTTTGCATGAGGTGGTAGGTTTTATTGAGAGGTTTTTGGATGGTTCGGATTTCAGTTTAGTGGCGTTCTTTTATACAGAGGGGGCGTTCAACAGCGTGAATATCTCGTGGTGAGCTCCATTAGAACGTCGGTCACTAACGGCACACCAAAAAGGGAGATTTTATCGCCACTCTTGTGGCTTCTTGCGATCGGGGGTATACTCGGAGAATTTGATCGAATGTGCACCTAGGTGGTTGCCTATGCTGATGACGTAGTTCTGCTTGTGGGTGGTAAATTTAAATGTTTACCGACCCTGTCAGAGCTAATCCAGGTTGCTCTAGGCAGGCTGACACGCTGGACACGTCGTAATGGTCTTGGCGTAAGTCAAACGAAAGAAAGCTTGTTCTATTTCACCGGGGAACGTAAAGTCTCACTCTTCATGCTGCCAGTCTTGGATGGAGTGACATTATAACTTTCCTTGAAGGTGAAATACCTCGATTTTTCTCTTGATAGTCGACTGGACTGGAAAAGGAACATCGAGGAGCGTACAAGAAGTGGTTTGATGGCATTCTATTAATGTAAGAACTCCATCGGGCAGAATTGGTGTTTGAAACCGTACGCGGTTTACTGGTTGTACAGTGCGGTGGTAAGTCCCATTCTTGCTTATGGAGATCTTGTTTGGTGGCACGCGGTGGGAGGTAGATTGGGTCAATTGAAGCTGATCATTGTGCAGCGTCCGGCTTCGCTCCTAGTCATGGGGTCGTGTAGAAGTATTCCACAGGTGGCTCTGAATGTGATGCTTGAGAACTAGGCTATTGGCGGGATGCTGATTATGGACATGCACGCGTTTAGCGCTGCCTGAATTTGAGTCTTGGAACAAATGGGTGCATTGGGAGCCAGGTGACTGTTTTCGTGTACAGGCAGGAGGCACGCAAAGCACTCAGCTCAGCTCAGCACTTTGGTCAGATCCAAAGCCTTTCGGGACTGAAAATTAGCCCTGGGTAGGCCGCGAAAGAAAGTTCAACTTTGCTGGGTACCGTGTCACTGTGGTATTGCTGGCAAAGAAAAGGCTGATGAATTGACTCGTCATGGTTCTGCATCAACAGTCCTCCGGACTGAAGACTCTGTCCTGCACCGTTGAGTGATTACATCAGTGTGCTAGAGAAGTTCTTCGCTGATAAAGCTGGTCAAAACTGGTTCGACGAGCCGGTTTGCAGGGTCTCTACATCTAATGGCTGGTTATTTCTAATCGTAGGACGTCTGCTCTTTTCTCTATGAGTAAAGTGGAGCTGAGGCTGACTACGGGCGTTATTACGGGAGATTTTGGTATCCGTGCGATGACCCGTAGATAGGCGAATGCGAATACTGATTACTGTAGGCTGTGCGAAGACGAGGAAGAGTGAAAGACGATCGAACATCTATTATGTCATTGTCCCAGGCTCTCGGGCAGGAGAAATCGACTCTACGGTGGACTTACGATCCAAACGCTAACCTCCCTTTTGTGTACCGACCTTCGGCTTGCCAAAGGCCTCAGCTAGCTGTGGCATGGGGATTGATTGAATCCCTTGGGAATGTGACACCTTTCAGCTTCCGGATGGTTGCTCGTCCTCAAACCAAACCAAACAAATGTTACGGATTTGCTTGCCGAGACCTATGCAGTTCGTCTCCATAACGATGAAGTACGAATAAAAACATAACATACAAAGCGCAACATCGATACAGATCTTACCCCAGTTCGTGAAAATCATTACAAAGAATAAAAAACCCGGAAATCTGGCCATAAAACACCGCTACTTTAAACCATCGGATAACAAAATTTTTTTTAATCTTATCATCTAAAAGTTACCTATGCTAGAGAGCCTATATTCCTATTTGTCATAGAAGCTAATAAGAGCGTTTTCCATAGAAAGTGTTAGAAATAAATAATAATTTTCAACGGCGTCTTAATGTATTTGCGTCAAAGCCCGTGACAGTACGTGTTGTTCACATATTTACACTATTTAAAATAATAGAAGAGAATGCCTAACTAATTAATATCTTTCAGTGTAGTTTTTGTGTACTTTTTTACTATACATCTGGCAACAATGGTTCATTCTAAAATATATTGATAAATACAACTCTTTGTCAGAATTATTTTTGGAAAAAAAATAAACAAAATACAATTAAATCATACATTAAACTAAGGGGGAATTGAGTAATCCCAAACTCACAAAAAAAATTATACATTTATAGTAAAAACCGTAACACTAACAAATTTAATATTTGAAAAATAAAGAATTGCAATCGTGACAATGCAAGAACTAAATCTTAATGGTAAATAAAAGATGCAAGTACGTATGAATATATAAATATAAGTATATGTATATAATGTGCAATATCATGTATTTGCATATGCATAAGTATAAAAAAATTCTACATTATTTTTATTAAATAAACGTAAGAAATTTACAGTCGCTGACATTGAAAGTCGGGCATCACATTACAAAACTTATAGATGCACGTTAATGGAACAACTTTTTCAATTTTGTTTTTATTACTTTCAATTAACCAACAAAAACAAACAACAGTAGTTTCTACCTATAACATAAAATTTGATAAAACAAACCAAAGTGAGAAACTCAAAATTTGAGCTCACATTGAAAGTCGGGCAGATCTAATTTTAAAATGAAGATTATTATTTTCTTGCACATGCTTTTTGATTTTCCACAGCCTACAGTCTCCTTTGGACGGATTTAACTAATTTTTTCACATTCCTCCTGAAATGCGATTTTTAGTTGTCCTCTATTGGTACACGAACGATTTTGCATTCGATGTCCAAGCTCATCCCACAAACACAATAATATTTAAAATGGGACTTTGGCGAGGCGTTTTTAAGACCTTTGCGAAGTTTTACGACAGCTAATTTTTCGCTATCAGTGATGTATGCTTTGAGTCATTGGCCTGAATAAAATTTAAAATTATCAACAATACCCAATATGCGTTCTCTTTCCCTTACATTATTCTTCAAAATGTCTAGATAAATAGCTTTATCTATTTTACCTTCTATAAAGTGAAGATTTGCACCTCCTACAGCGGCCATATAAGCCGATTCCATCAATGGTAAGCCTCCATTCTCAACCGTTTGTTTAATATTTTAGGGCAAATTTGTTCTTTACGGTTACGGTGTTATAGTTATTGCAATATATGTATTTAATTTTTTTTTTTTTTTTTTTGACGAATAGCGTTTACAACAAAGAAAAGTTAACAAAATTTCGACCAACAGCAGTAATTAGATGTGAATTTTGTTTTAAAAGAAGAAAAGTAAGCATAAAAGTCAAATGATATATGTAACTGTAAAGAAGTTTCAATGATTTGAAAAAAATGCGCTCCTGGATCAGCTGTTTTTATCTACCACTTTTTGTAAACCCTTCCTCGAAAATCTTATATTAATCAGCTCATAAAAACTTTTATTTTTAGGTTTGATGATAAAATGTCACTTAAAAATTGTAATCATTTCTATATTTTCAAAACCTTTTTATTGGAAGTTTTTCACGAAGTATTTCCTTTTATACCGTGGTTGTCAACTTTTTTGATGCAAGCAAAATCAGAACAGTACATGATCAGTTTCCGCAATTCCCCAATCAGTTTACCTTAGCAATAACTCAATAAAAATGCAATTAAACTTGCTTTTTTAAATTTATTACGTACTTTCTTTTCAAATCTCAATGTGCTACATCTGTGTCCTAAGTATTTTTCACATCACTTTATGATTTAAAATATATTTTGCTTGTAGTCATACTGCTTTCAATAAAATTTTAGATTGGCAGTGAACATCAAAAGAAACAGTACAACCAGTTTAAAAAAAAATCTGTACAAGACAAAAAACTATGCCAAAAAAAGAATAAAGTAAAAACACTTGATAAGTGATACCATTTTTTAAAGATGCTACCACTACACCACTCTAATTCCTCCGAAATCGTATGTTCCGTTAGCCCGAAGAGAAAAAGCCACTTCGACGGGTGTATCTCTGCAAAATGTTCTAAGGAATAGTCGAATACCACTAATAGACTGGCCCCACAGTTCCTAGATCTAAATGATGCTACCACTACACCACTCTAATTCCTCCGAAATCGTATGTTCCGTTAGCCCGAAGAGAAAAAGCCACTTCGACGGGTGTATCTCTGCAAAATGTTCTAAGGAATAGTCGAATACCACTAATAGACTGGCCCCACAGTTCCTAGATCTAAATGTGATCGGGCATATGTAGAAAACAGCAACCAGAGGAAAGTGTCCTACAAATTGTAATGAGCTTTTAGAATTCATTTAGGCTGTGTGGTATGATGTACCGGATTCAGTAAACCAAACATTTTGTCGACTTTATGACCAGATGATTTCTGTTAGTTTTAAAGAACCACGGAGCCTCGACAATATATTAACCATTCTAGAACAACATTAGTTCAAATTAGTTCAAATCTATTGTTATATTATTTTTTATAACAATTTTTAAAATAACATGAAGTGTGCTTATTTTTGTCATAGGAGGAATTTGTATTTTTAGCTTAATTTAACTAAAATGTTGAAATACAAGCAATAATTAAATAAAACTGCAATGAAACTGTTTCTGTAATTTATTAACTAAAAATAAGTACAATTTAATATTTATCATTTTACGTAATTATCAAATCTCAATGTTTCACATTTGTGTCATTATTTTTCACATCAGTGTACGACATTATTTATTATTTTTGTTATCATCCTGAGACCAAGCACTCTTACAGGACCCATGGGTCTATCGTGCCCCTTCCGTTATACAGTTTGTTCAGCAGTTCTGCTGCCTTTCTAATGAAAACCAGCAGATCTAAAACTTCCCTAAACATTTCCATCTAAACATATCAAGAAACCTCACATTCATACAATATGTGTTCAATCGTCTCTAATGCCTATGGGTACAGTCTATACACATCCACATCCGTGATCGCCATACTTTCAGATGCGCACTCAGCTCACAATGACCCGTAAGAAGTTCCGTTAGCTTTGGCCTGCCATACTTAAGAACCTTACAGCAACTTTGAAATTGTGGACTAATCGCCGCCTTAGCGTGCACAATTCTCGTTTGAGCGTTCCAGAGTTCAGTGCATCTTGTTATTTCCCAATCATTAATCAAATGGAGGATATTGGTGAGTGGTGCCGCGCAGTAGGGCTCCGGACCAAAGTAGGGTGTCAAGGAATCTTTTCTAGCCACTTAACTAGGTTGATTTCTAGACATAAGGTAATCGCCATGATCTCAGCCTGGAAGTGTGAATACATATTTGTGATAAAACTTTATTAAAATGTAAATTTGTCATACATATTTGTGATAAATTTACATTTTAATATAGTTAAAAAACAATCCGATATTTTGAGTTTGGCGAGGAAAATAGCCAGAGTCTTATTATTGTCTATATTTTTCCATCAGCTTACTACATAATTGACGGCAGTTTCACATGAAAACTTTTTTCTGAAACCAGATTGGTATTTTGACAGTAACTTGTTCTCCTCCATGTATTTTTCTAACTGCTGCTTAATTACTATTTCTATAATTTTTTTTCCAAAGTTTTTAAAGAATTTATTGGACGAAATTCTTTACATTTATTTCCTCTAAGTGACTTATTTATAATTCTAAGCAATATTTCACCTATTACATTCCAGTTGTTTAATATTATGTTACTTGATATTCTTCTGTAGTCGTTCTTTTTCTTAATATTCCTACATATATTTCTTAATTCTAATAGAGTTATTGCATGGAATTTAAATCTACAGTTTATCACAGGTATGTACTTGGTTCTCATATTGCACGTCTCTTATTTCCCTAATACTCTTTACGAAATTGTTATTAAATTTCTCAGCCATTTAAAAATTGTTATTATATTCTACATTATTAAAAATCACAGATTTAATCACATTTTTTGGTGTTTTTATGACTAGTTCTTATATTTTTTTCCACATTTCTCTTTGGTTACATGTATTAGAAATATTATTGCTTGTAAATTTATTATTTTCATATAAATAAAAATCTGCATGCCAATCAATGTTGAAATCCCCCTGCAATTATAATATCATTACTATTTTCGCAAATTTCTTCTAAAAATTTTTGAAAATCCACAAAATTCCGCTTTGCTGAAGCTTGGTGATCTATGCACTATCACTATTATAAATGAGTGTTTTTATTTTTCGCTATATACGCGCTAATGTAATATTTAGAGTCCTTTACATTTTGTTTAATTTAATTCAATTTCCAATGTTTTCTAAAATATAGTATTACTCCTGTTCTCGACATATTGGACATTGTTATGTATTGATCGTAAATTTCAGTTCTATTTCACCTTCATTGATTTTTTCAGTTAAATGTGTTTCGGAGAGCATTATAAAATCTGGTTTAACAACGTCGATTCGCCTCTATCATAGACCTATAAGTTTACTCTCTTCCCTAAGTAAAATTCTAGACAAAATTTTAAAGGAAAAGATTGTTGTGTTCATTGAAAACAATAACATTCTACCTCCGCAACAATTTGAATTCAGAACCAAACACCACTTCACAGCCGTCATTAAAATTAGAAATATGGTGAAAAATGGTTTTAATGTTGCTAAATCAACAGGTATGCTACTACTCGATATAAAACCGGCATTCGACTCAGTATGGCATAATGGTCGAATCTCTAAATTAAATTATAAAAATAGTTCAAAACTTTCTGCATAGTAGATTTTTTAATATACAGTCGGCCACATTCAAAATTGAACACTTTAATTGAATATGCACATCTCGAAAAGGGCACATCTCGCATATTTTAGCAAATCCGTTTTTTCGTATCAATGAGTCCCAAATGCTTCCCTGCACCTACTACGCTTGAAAAACTAACCTCCCTGGCATTATTTCTACTTTAGACGTCATGGCAGATAGGTCACAACTCTAACAGATATGCGCTTTTCGAAATTATTGTTTAAACAAAGAGTACAAAAAAATGTAAGCAGCATTTTTTTCTTCTTCCTTATCGAGCTTATAGAGACAAAGTACCTATTAATTATCTGAAAATTGCAGATATTGTAAAACTCAAGCAATATATACCGGCAGAATTTACAGAATTTTATGACGAAATACTGCAATGGTTAATTAAAAACGTAAAAGAGCTTTCTGAAGAAGATTTTTGTTAAAAGTATATTATTTATTTTTAGTTATACTAATATTGTCTTTAATTTTTGTATACCTAAAATTAAATTTTCTGCAAATTAATATGGTTTTTTTCGTTAAGTTTTGTGTACTCGATATCATAAATTTCGAAAAGGTCACATCTCATTAATTTTAAATATATTGTTACGAAAATAAGATTGTGAACCTCTGCGTTTATTACTTCGCTAAAATAAATAAACAAAAGCTGCAAGAACAACTATATGTGCTGTTTATAAATAACCAGAATCGACAACAACAAGTATTAGCAGAGATAAAAGAAACCAAGTAACAGACAATAAACAAACAACAACAAATACTAAGAGCTGAAATAGGTAGATGTTTACATACGCATGAACTAAAAAGAAATTAAAAGAAAGAAATGGAATCTACCTGAAATATCGAGAGGTTTGAGAGCTTTCGATGAATTGTTTACTCAGCCATATAAAAAGCACATCGATGCGAACAACGATCAGTTTAAGTAAAGTTAACTCAGCGAATGTGTTATTGGTGAGAAGAGAGTTTATAAGGAGTAAACTCGTGAAGCTAGTAGTGAAGTAAAAACCAGTTTAGTTGGAGCTAACTCAGTAAAGAGAGTTAAGTGTGGATAACCTCTGGTTGAAAAGGTTGTGCGAACTAAGTTATAACTATGATCGGGTTGGAAAATCTTTAGGAAGAAACATCTGTCGAGTAATTGTTGTTGTTTACAAAGTTCTAAACAGACAGAGTAATTAAGAATAAAAATTGTTATTACCCGTAAAAAGATTACTAGCAGTGGTGCACATAACTGTGTTGAATAAAGGATTTTTAATTAAAACCAAACACAAAATTTATTTAATTTTAACTACAATCTACTAACTCACATACACGTTTTTTAAAAGGTAAAAACGTAACAATATAAACAATCATATATAATAAAGTCAATATCCAAATACTTCTGTTATTTTCGGTTACAAATTAGCCCCAAAATATAATCCGTATAAATTTTTTTGAACTATTATAATTCATTACAAAATAACTAGTTTTTTTTATTTCCTGTAAACTTTAAATATTCGGACATGTGCCTTTTCGAAATTGCACATTCAATTATACTTATCATTTTTATGGTTTAATGCTGACAAAAACAAAAAAAAAATATATATATATATATATATAAATATATATATATATATATATATATATATATATATATATATATATATATATTTTCATTTTTTTTATCATTATACCTGTATTACACTCTTCAAAATAAAATAACAAAATATTACTGTATCCTTTAAAAACAATAACAAAAACACCAATTTGTTTAAATGGGGTGACAAACATACAACTCCTATTCAAAATGTGACAGCTATAAGTCAAAGGATCAAATTGCAGATTGGGTATTTTCATCAGTATTCACGTTAAAACCGATGTATTGAAGTATATTTTATTAAAAATACGTCAAACAACGATCGAGGAGCGTGAAATTATTATAAAAAACTATAAAGACAATAAGTCAATCCGCGAAATTAGTAGAATTGTGGACAAAAAAGTGTCCACAGTACTTAATACTATTAAAAGGTATAAGGAAGGGTGAAATGTATGTGATAAAATACGAAACTCAAAAAACAGTGAAAATAGATGATAGGATGCAGATTTTTACTAGGCTTAGTAAAACAAACCAAATCTTAAATTATTTGCTGTAGATTAAAAAAAAAAAAACTCTAAAAGAGGTAAAAGGTGTGGATGTATGCGTAGAAACTATACGCGGACTTCCAAAAAAACGTCATTTTCATGAACGGGTGCCGCGCCAAAAGCCTCTTATTTCTAAGAAAATCAAAAGGCTAGGTTGGAGTTTGCCAAAAAGTATCAATTTGAAAGCGCATAATTTTTGTCTGGAGCAATAATAGAAAAACATTAAATAATTAAAAGTTTCATCAAAATTTTACTCTATTTAGGTACTGGTGAAACTAAAATAAGTCTTTTTGGACCGGATGGTAAGCGTTGTATATGGAGAATACCTGGTAGAGTTGGATGATAAAAGTATAAAGAAAATATAAGGTGGCGGTTCCGTAATGATATGGGGTTGCGTCTAGGGGGCTGGAGTCGGTAAAGTACATAATATCGATGGGCTCTTAGATGGAGCAGGCTATATTGAAATTTTAAAACAAACCCTCCATAGTAGTGCTGGAAAATTTGGAATTCGCGTAAACTTTGTGTTTTACCAGGATAATGATCCGAAGCATACTTCATGAGATGCTCGGAATTGCTTTATAACTGCCCAAATGTATGCAACGCCTGATGAATCCCCCGACTTCGATTTTTATTTGCTTGTGGTTTTTTTTATTTTATTTTCTTATCCCTCTTGGTTTAATTTACGTAATGGCAGGAAGTTTTAGAACTGATTGCTGCAATGTGCGCGGGTTACGGGCGAACTTCTCCGCGTATGCGTACATTTGTCTATAGACTGGATGTTTTCACCTTATGTGAGACCCTGGTTTCTGAAAATGCTGATTCACAGGATTTTCATATCCCTGGGTATCATCTTCGATCAATTTTTAACTTTCATAGGGGCCTTGCAATGTACATTCCCGATGAAGTTGTGTACCAGTGCTAGCAACCACTTGGCATGTATGATGCAGAATTTAACTGTCTTTGGGTTAAGTTCAGAATCAGAGCACATCTTTTGCATTTTGGGTTCCTGTATAAAAATCCAAACGCGAGAAGAGAGGTTTTCATATCTGGCTTTGACTCTCTTTCCTTGGGAATTACCCGAACAGTGTAATTTTTGTGGCTGGTGATTTCAATGTTCATAATTCGTCTTGGCTAGGCCGTTCAGGCCGCACAACTCGAGAAGACCAATACGCGGAGCTATTTGCCGCGCACAACCACCTTGTGCAATTAGTGAATGAACCTACTCACATATCGTGTGTAGATGGGCAGCAAAATAACACCCTCGACCTTTTCCTCACTACACACCCTGAAAAGTGTTTAGTTGAGTCCCTTGCTCCTCTCGGAAGTTCGGCCCATTGTACCATTTCTGCCTCTTTCCCGTTCTCCACTCTTCACAACGCTTCACATACAGCTACTAAGCGCTTGGTTTTCAATTACGGGAAAGCTCGTTGGATTGAGCTTAACGATTTCTATGGGCATTTCAATTGGAAACTTTGTTTCCTTGATTCTAATGTGAATGCCATGGCCGAAGTGGTTGTTAATATAATAAAGCTAATGGATAATTTCATCCCATCGAGAAAGCTTCCGATTAAATCAAGAAATGAGTATTGGTTTAATCAGACGTGCAAATTTGCAGTCAGATCCAGAGAGGAAGCATTCAGAAATTGGCGCAATGACAAATACGATTATACTGATTTGCTACGCAAATAGGCGAGATCTTCGTTGCCGCAGTACTTAGGCACGAAAAGGCTCTATACGAGCAGCGCCTACGTGCTAAAGTACTTACTTTTCCATGGGAAAGTAAGAGCTTTTGGTCATTCATTAAAAGGCTTGGGAACAGCGATAGTTCGATTCCAGTCATTATAAAGAACGACCAATCATTCACAAACCCGGTTGAAAAAGCAAACTTTCTGGCTGAAATGTTTGTAGGTAATTCGAACTTGCCGGAGAGCAATCAACCACTGCCCGAACTTGAAAGAGTATCAGTAACTATGCTTAGTATATTCTTTCGAGCCCGCGCAGTTAAAATGGTTCTTACAAATCTTGACGTTAATAAGTCTTCTGGGGCGGATGGCATTCCATCATTGGTCCTGAAGTGGTGCTCTCCGACGCTTGCGTGTCCATTGGCTAATCTTTTCAGTGTGTCTTATCGTGCGGGTATTTTCCCATCTTGCTGAAAGGTTGCCAATGTTACGCCAATCCATAAAAAGGGTGAAGCTAGTAACCCTGAAAACTACCGCCCAGCTGCAGTTTGTTCGGCACTTTCCAAAGTTATGGAGAGTATGATTAGTCACCACCTTGTGAATATGGTTTCCGTAAAGGTCGCTCCACTGGTGATCTCCTGACGCTACTCTTTGAAGGGTGGAACAGTTCGATTAATGGATTTGGTGAGAGTAAGATTGTGGCCCTGGATATTTCCAAGGCGTTTGACAGAGTCTGGGATGAGGCTCTCATATTCAAACTTATTGCCTTTGGTGTCGGTAGTCACTTCTCTCGATTCATATCGAGCTTTCTCAGAAATCGCACTATAAGAGTGGTTATAGATAGGATTTCATCCGACGAGTTCAGGATAAATTCAGGGGTACCGCAAGGCTCTGTTCTTTCTCCAACTCTATTTCTATTTCTCACTATTTTTTTCACTTCTAATCCTCTCTACTCTTTTGCAGATGAGCATGAGAATACACTGTGACGTTCGTTGGAACGATCACATATTTCGAGTGTCGAAAGAAGCATTCAAGTGCCTCGGTTTTTTAAGACGGTGCAAGAATTACTTCACTCCATCTGATCTCCTTAATATTGACAAGACCTATATCCGACCCAAATTGGAATACAAGTCTCATGTATGGGCCGGTGCTTCAAAGTCTATTTTGGAGCTTCTCGACCGTGTACAGGAGGGGCGAACGTTTTTATTAATGACAGTAGGGTAGCCAACTCTATCGATTCATTAGAGCATCATCGCAAAGTGGCGTTTGTTTCATTGTTCCATCGGTACTAGAACGGAATGTGTTCTGACGAAATTAAGGAACTAATTTCTAGTAATCATATATTTTTACGCTAAGCTATTTAAAAATTGACTTACAGCTACTCACACGTAAAATGGGACACACATAAAATCTCTCAAAACTATACTTTAGATCGCCAAATACAGTAAATACCGGTTTAAATTAAAGAACCTGTTTATAATACCTTATTTCTTAAAGAAATGTAAATGATATAAGAAAAAAAGTCAAAAAGTTCTGAAAAACGTCAATATTAGACGTTTGCTTGAATCGAAGCCCACACTCAAAATGGGACACTGTATTTCTATTGCTTGCAATCACAGCTTGTTGTCGTGATACACTTTCGAATAAAATTCTATAATCTTCGGGTTCAATATAGTACTGTTCTTCCACTATAACTTCCTTCAGAAAGAAATTCCTTGGTGACGTTCTTTTGGTTACTTTCTTTTAAAATTTTGCTCACAAATGTTCGATAACATTTAAGTCTGGAGACTGAGGAGGATTCTCAATTACTTTTAGGCACTATAACAGCTAATTTTGTACAATCTAAGACTTATGTTTGGAGTCATTGAACTCTAAGAATACAAAACCGACCTTGTTTCCAACATTTTTGGCACTTTCCTTAACTGTTTCTTTTAGATTATCAATATAATACTTCGCATTCATTATTCCGTATACAAAATGTATTTTGCCAACCCCAGTTTCGGACATACACCCCTATATCATAAGGGGTATACAGAATACAGATGTGGTATACAGAATAAAAACAAGGAATAGTACCAGTGAGAGTGCTCAATCTATCAGGCCACGACAAAAATCATTTAAAACATATATCTTTACCATTTTGTACATATTCTTCTATATGTATTTTTGTTTCAATTTTATTAAAGTTTTTCTCATTTTTTCATAATTCCTTTTTTCTTATGCTATTTTTTGAGGATTATTATACAATAATATTATGACGTCAATTTCTTCATATTTGTTTATTTTTTCTTTAAACTTTTCTATACTTATCTTTTTAAATATATCATCACTCTTTTCTAGTGCGAACTTAACACAAGTTAATCTGCCTAAAACAGGAGGTAGTTTCTCCAACATATTTTCTCAATAATAGGGCTTTCGCTACATCTGATGGCCATTTCATTTAGAGCAGATACATTTTCAATTTTCATCTTTTTTTCGACTTTTCCAATATAAACTTTAATCTTTTTGCACGTTTTAAATCATTAATGGATATACATTCCCATACTCTAAATTTATCAGACTCATTAGAATTTGTATTACCATTTCGCCCGCGGCGAATGTTTGATCAGGGTAACACACAAAAACTAGCGCTTCAATTCTACCTGAATTTATTCCTATTAATTATTGTTTTAACAACCATCGAATACTAAGGTTACTATAGATAGATTAAATAAACTTCCTTATTGTATCCAAAATCCTAATATCCTTTTGTTTTATTTAATTTATTTTTTTCTATTGGGATTTTGTTCAACCGAGCAAATAATAAACACATTGCTTTGTTGTCATTTGTTCGATATCATCGGTTCGGTGAGTACATATTTTTATCTTCAGCCAGCTTCCCCTTCGCCCCAACATTTGATCCTTCAAACCGGATTGAAGATAGATATCCAACACTTACTGATAATTCAACAACATGTAACAAACAAACACACGTACATCTATCCACACATATTTCCTTTAGCAAAAAGAGTAAGAACATAGTACATACATACCAACATGCATTATTAGGTTATCTTAAACAACAACAACAACAACAACAACAACACGAAAAATAAAAAACATCCATTCTAAGGAAAATTTCTATCCAAGGAATTTCTTTCAAGAGGAGAAATTCGTCCATCACTATTAGTACACACAGTATGTCCGTAAAGTGCGACAATTAGTGCATACTTATAATCGGGAAACAGTGTATACTATTTTTCTATTAAGAGTTCGATTTCGAGTTTTTTTTTCCTTAAGAATAAATTTTAATTCTACTCGAAAACTCTTAATATCCATATTCCATTTCTCTGTGAATTCATTTTCCATTTCAATCAAAGTAATTCTCTTGAGCTCTTATTTTTTGTCTCGTAAGTTAAATAATTTTTTTCTCTTACGTTCTTTTAATTTAAAATATCTTTGTTATTGTTGATTTCCAATTTGAATAAATCGTTCCCGTTAATATTGTTTTTATTTGCCACACCAGTTTTGTGTATGTTCGCTTGTATGTTCATTGCATACAATTGCAAGGCAGTACACTCAGAGCGCTCACTGAGTACAGCTGGACTTATTTTCTCTTTCGCGACTTCTAATATAGTTCATAGGATTATTGTTCGATTTATTATTACGTTCTAACTGTAATCCGTCTTCTTTTTCTTTCTTTTTGTCTTTTTGATTCACTCAGCTGCTCTAGGAAAAGTGAAGATCTCGGCCTGAAAAACACTGCACGAATGCGCAACCCAGTTAAGTCCCCCCAAAATGGCAGAGTGTCCATAACCCAGAGCCTTGGCCAGGCCCCCTTCAAAAGTCCTCAAGAAACTCCTAGCAGCTCTTCGCTTCACCGCAACCTCAAGGGAGGTCAGACCCAGGATAATGTCCAGCGCTGCCTGAAAAATACTCTTAAAGGCACCAGATATGCCCAAAGCAACACACCTGTGTACCTTATTTAGAAGCCTCCTCCGACTGGCATTTTCCAAGGCTCTCCACCATACGATACAGCCATAGGTGAGAACAGGTATGACTATGGAGTCATAGATCCACTTCACCATCGCCGGGTGAAGACCCCATCTACCAATGGCACTTCTACCGTATAGTAAGCGTTAAAGCCCTTATTCATTCTCAAAAGGGCATTATCCAAGAAAACTCCTGAGAACTTGGCCCCCACAGACAGTCTTAGCACAATCCCATTCAACCTAGGTAGCTCAAACTTTTCCAATTTATATTTCTTGGAAAGGAGAACTAGCTCAGTCTTCGAGGGATTGATGTTAAGACCCCTGGCGGACGCCCAGGAAGATAGCTTGCCAAGCGCCGACTGCATGATCTCACCCACAGTCGGGAGAAACCTCCCCGACACAAGAATCACCAGATCATCCACGTAGCAAACCACATTCCTGCCTTCCTCGTCAAACTTCCTAAGGACGCCATTCACAACAAGATTCCAGAGTAGCGGCGAAAGTACACCTCCTTGAGGAGTACCACGAGAAACTAGTCTCTCGAAGCGTACCTCACCAAGCTCCGAGCGGACAATCCCACCCCTAAATACGTCGATTATCCACTCCACAAGGAAATCATGGACGCCAAGGTCAACCAGTGCCTCCCTAAGCGTCCCACTCTCAACATTGTTGAAGGCACCTTCAACCTTGTCAATGTAGCCGACGACCTCGTGTAGAGCAGTCTTAACAGACCTACTCCTAAGGTAAGCATGTTGATCCCCACTGATCGGCCTAAAATCACCTGGCATGGAGTGGCAAGATCTGCCGGCCTTCGGTATGAAAACCACTCACCCTCCATGCCATAGGCATAATTCCACCAAGAAGGCAGACCCTAAAGGCATCCACCAGGAACTTCATGGCAGAAATGGGGACATTTTGTAACAAGGCCGGAAAGATCCCGTCCGCGCCCGGAGATATATATGACCCAAAGGACCGGACCGCCCAAGTTGCCTTATCCAATATCACCATATCAGTCATCAGTATCCGTTCCTCATCTGTAACCGAGGCCAAAACTGCCCGCCCCGTCTCCTCTATCGTCACCTCCCTAGAACCGGGGAAGTGGGTCTCCAGGAGAATACCAAGTGACTCAGAGGCCGATTCAGCCCATGAACCGTCCTTTCTTCGAATGTTACCAAATACAGCATTGCTCGTGGATAACACTTCGGAACCTGGACAGCTCATTGACAGAATCAATGGACTCGCAGAAGTTCGTCCAAGACTCCCACTTAGCCCTCTTGATATTCCCCTTGTACCTATTGAAACAGATTCTATACCTATCCCAATCCTCCGCCGAACGTGAGTCCTTGGCCCTATTGAATAGTCATCTAACCTCCGAGCGCAAAGGAATACTCTCTTGCCCGGGAATACTCTCAAAGGACCTGACACAGCATTCAGTAAACATATCAACCGCTCTCAACAACCGAGCAGTATACGGGCTCAAGAAACAGATCCCCCATACCCGTCTCCACGCAATCGCTGAAAGATCGCCAATCGGTCCTCCTAGGATTCCTAAAAGGAACCCTCCTATACCCTGCTCAAACCAGGCCGAAGCGAATCAAGCTGTGATCCGATAAGAAAAGCTCTCATCAACATTCCAGCCTACCGCATTGTTATCCCTATTCGAGAGCGTCATGTTAATGACCTCCTCCCTAATTCTATTCCTAAAGGTAGGCACATGACCCCTATTGCAAATGAGAAGTCCCTGATCAGTGATAAAATTGAACACAGACCCACCTCTGACGTTAACGTCGTCCCTACCCCATTGGCAGTGATGGGCGTTGGCATCACATCCCAGCACTCCATCGACCCTGGCAAACTCAACCGGAGCTGCCACTTCAGCACTTGGCGGATCCGTCGCCTCGTAGGGCAGATAAACGGAAGCCAAAATAAACCTGGCACCGTCCGTACCCCCACCTTCAACAGCCGTCAGATCACCATTACTGAAAGAATTCAAGAAGGTTAGATGTACGTGGGCGGATTGACATTGAAGCTACCTAGCGCTAGATGGCAGCACAGACAAACAACTTTTTCTTAGAAATTACGATCTGTCAAACGTCAGCTGTTAAAATTTTAGCCAAATTCATCGATTAGTTTATTTTTTGTAGTCGTTTGAAGTAAGCAACTTTTGTGTTTCTTGGAAAACGGAAAAAAGTGAATTTCGTGTAGTGATTAAACACTATTATTTGAAAGGCAAAACGGCGAAAGAGACAAAAGAAAAGCTTGATTAACATTACGGCGAATCTGCTCCGTCAGATTATATGGTAAAATATTAGATTGCTGAATTTAAACGGAGCCGAACAAGCACTGCAACAATACCATCAACAGGAAGGCCAAAAGAGGTGGTTACTGAAGAAAATATCAAGAAAATCCTCGATATCGTTACGAATGATCGCCGGGTCAAAATACGTGAGATTGCTGAAATGCTAAACATATCATATGAACGTGTGTTCAACATTTTGCATGAACATTTGCATATGAAAAAGCTATCGGCAAGATGGGTGCCGTGTTTGCTCAGTGTTGAACAAAAACGAGTTCGACAGATCACTTCACAGCGGTGTTTGGACATGATAAAGCATAATCCTGCTGATTTTTAGCGTAGATTAATAATTTTTGATGAAACGTGGGTCCACCACTACACACCTGAAACCAAAAATCAATCGAAGCAATGGGTGGAAGCTGGTGGTGCTCCGAAAAAGGCGAAGACAACGAAATCGGCAGGCAAGGTTATGGCCACTGTATTTTGGGATGCACACGGAATATTGCTCATCGATTATTTTGAAAAGGGATCCACAATCACAGGAGAGTATTATCGTGCATTATTGGATCAATTGGTTGATGCAATCAAGGAAAAACGACCACATTCAAACAAGAAAAAAGTGCTCTTTCTTCAAGACAACGAACCGGTTCACACAGCATTAGATACGATGCTGAAAGGACGGGAAATCCACTTCGAATTGGTTGATCATCCACCTTATAGTCCAGATTTATCTCCCAGTGACTTTTTCCTGTTTCCAAACTTGAAAAAATGGCTCGCAGGAAAAAGATTCATCTCAAACGAAGATGTGGTTACCGAAACTAATGCGTATTTTGAGGAGTTCCCAAAATCGTATTATTCAGATGGTATAAAAAAGTTGGAAAATCGTCTTACTAAGTATATTGAGCTAAAAGGAGACCATGGTTCTTGGATGAGAACCACGTCTACCTTCCCACGGCCAAGGAGTAAGGAGAGTTCCGTTGAGGCTGTTTCACTGTGGTGCAATTTTATCTGCACCACCAGCAGTCTCCTAGGCCTTGTCATCTTTAGCATACCTAAACCTGACACTGCCCAAACCGAAATTTACCTTATCCTTAGCTCTATCGATGAACTCCAGGGACGCTTTATCAATAGCGAACCTGAAATCCATGCCTCCGTTGCACTTACAGACCAAAGATGTAACCATCTTCCACTGGCTTGTATCCAGGGCAGCATTCTGATTAGCCAGTTCTCTCGGTGGAATCCACACAGTCACTACTGGTCTGAGAAGCAGCTCGGATGAGCAGATCACCTCCAGTTTCGCACCTGGGCAAAGGTCGCCACACTTGCCAACTGCAGCACGCAGGAAATCAACTGATTTCCTGTTACCGCAGTTCACAATTTTGACGCCTCTGGACCAGTCTGCGCCAAGGAAGGACATTTCATCCTGACTGCCTTTTCCATGATTGGCGACTTCTTCGAGCAGCCTTCTCTCAATCTGCAGTCAGAGCTCAGGAGTGATCCTCCCATCCGGATCACTCCTGTCAATGACGGCAACCTGATTGACAGAATCCAAGCTCTTGGATTTCTTCGCCTTCTTTGATACTTGCCGCTGTTCATCACCGGATCTAACCCTCTTGACATTCTCACTACGAGGAATGCTCGAGGAACCCGATTTCAATAAAACGGCTTTCTCACCACCACAAGTCTTGGCTTCGGGCTTGGCGGAAGCTCGTGCTGAAGCCTTGGGCACCGACAAGTCCTTAGCCTTCTTGCCGTCCATTCTATCCTCGCTGACCATTTTGGCTTCCACAGTTTTGGCACTTGTGGTGGGGACCGGGGCAGCCTTCACCTCCTTGAAAGAAGGTGAATTCATGGCTGCTTCCTTTGCCACCACAAATTTTACTGGAATGGAAGCTCCCAGGAGCACGGACGTAGGGCCGTAAATTCTCTCGCACTTGGAAACACTTTGTCTGTGTTTTCTGATGAGCAACCGTTCCTTCCTTGTCAAGGCTGCTTCCTCCTTGTTGGCCATCTTCTCAAGGATGGCCAGAGACAACAATGTCCCATTGCTGGCCTTCTCTTCCTTTGTTCGACAATGAACACCCGACAGGGCGTTCTGCCGAACCAAGGGCTTCGAAGACGAAGCTGTTGAGGGCGCCAAAGTACCATCACTCGAGGCCCGCACCACCAGGTTCTGACAATCCGTACCAGTTACCGACGCTTGAGCTGAAATGACAGTGTCATCCAGCTCGTCGTCCGTACTCAATGACGGATCATCAAGCCCCTGCGTGGCGCTTGTGCAAGACTCAGATTCAGAAGAGCCAACGCATTGTCCTCATCCATTGCCAGTCCGTCAACAATACCAATATCATCATTTAGATCAACTAATTTTCCATCTATTTCTGGTCCCATGAGTAAGCCGTAAAGGGATGGACCATCCTTGCAACCGGTCCGTGCCCTGGCACCGGAGAGGAGCTGTTAGCGACCAGTTTGTCTTTATACACTTAAGTGGCCATACAGGTCCTTGACACAGCTACCTACCACTTTGGCCTTAAAAGTGTTGGATAGCGCTTAGTATGCCAGCCTTTATGGAATCAACAATTAATGCAACCATCGGAGCCTGGCCCAAAAAGAGCCTACCGACGGGAGCATTAATTGAAGGTACTACAGCTGACACTTAACCCATCATATCACGTCAAGATGTCTATCCAGGCGGTGGATTTTTCAATGGAACATAAACGACTTTTATAACAACCTTCACGGACCGCAACTCCTAATTAACGAATACTTCCCGGATATTATTGCTTTTCAGGGGATCCACCACAACACCAAATCCTTAAAGATTAATGGCTACGTTGCTGTACTATCCAACAGTTCTGCTGGACGTGGCGGTGCAGCGTAATTTTTTCAAAAATTATCTTAAACATAACATTATAAATACAACGTTTTACGTCAACGTCGATATATTCTTTAGTTTCAAACTAAATATTACATCGCTTTATCTACACCCCTCGGAACCATACCAACTGCTGAACTGTCGGCAATTTTATCAACTAACAATCCGAATTCGATAATCTTAGGTGACAATTCATACTCGAAGTTTTGGGGCTTTCCCCTCACTAATTATAGAACCTCCCTAATAGAAAGCATACTCACTAACTGCATTCTAATACTTCTGAATAATGGCAGTCCAACTCATCTTTCTAACAAGATATCCGTTTACGCATGTGGACCTATCACTAGTGTCCCCCTATATATCTCTGTATAAAATGGTTGGACCCTCAATTACATGGCAGTGATCATTTTCCTATATATATATAAGTATAGGTAAAAATAGACCCGCTGACCAAAGAAATAACACAGTTATCACCCGGTTTAACATCAGCAAAGCTGATTTGATGAAATTTCGAAACCACCTGAGCTATACATCTACTAGCATAACTTCAAATAACATTAATAAAAGTGCCGCACGGCTGCTAAGGACAATCAAATCAGCCGTCAACTCATCTATTTCACACTTTACCAACTACAAAAGACAAGCACACACATTGGTGGTCAAATGAACTACAAAACCTTAGGGACACCAAACAACATTTATTTAAGATATTCAAGAATCATCCTTCTCCAGATAAGTTAATAGCATACAAGAAAGCCAATGCATTATTCAAATTTAAATGCAAACTTGCCAAGAGAGAATCGTTCCTTCTTTTACCAAAAAAATAAGTCCCACCATCACCCTTAACAAAATCTGGACATGTGTGCTTAAACTCAATGGTACTAATACTACAGAAAAAATACGCTTCATTGAACATAACAACTCAACAACATCTGATCCAACTGAAATTGCCAATATCTTCGCTAATTTTTGGTCAGGTCAGTTATCTGATAGCAAGTTCAACAACTCCTTCATTTACAATAAAAACTGTATAAACATTTTACTGGACTACGAACTAATAACATCATCGAGAACTATTGAGGAAAATATTACCATTTTAGAGATAAAGTCGACACTTCTTACCCTAAAATGAAAAACTCCAGGATTTGACAAAATATCGTACCCAATATTTAAACAACTTCCACATAATTCTTAACGCTCTTGAATCAACTATACAACTTAATATTCACATCCGGTACTACATCCCATAGCTGGAAGACTTCCACCATAATTCCAATCCCCAAGCCTAAAAATGACAAAACTTCGATAGTGGGCTGTAGACCGACATCTTTATTTTCCTGCCTTTATAAATTATTGGAGAAAATTATTGCCACACGAATCACTTGGTTTCTGCTAAAAAATAAATTACTAAGCAGCCACCAGGTTGCTTTTAAGGCAAACAACAGTACAATAGATGCCTTATCCTACATTGGTCATATAACCGCCTCTGCTCTATCACATCATAATCATATCTGTCATGTCTGTCGATTTTGAGAAGGCATTTGACCGCGTTGGTGTACATACGGTTATTTCACAACTTATGGTATGAAAATTTGGAAAAAAAAATATCTTCAATTTCATCTTCTCCTTTTTAAACAAAAGGATGATTCGGGAAAGAGTCAATAATCATTTCTCCTCTATCAAATCCTTACATAATTGCATTCCACAGGGGTCTCCACTATCGGTTATTCTGTTCCAAGTAGCTACAAATAAACTTAATATAATAATACGGAATAACAATTCTTTTAAACTCGTCTTGCATGCAGATGATCTATATGTAAATATAACAAACACATGAACATTCAAAATGAAGTCGACTCCTTATTTGTACTGTTGCAACCTATCTGGTTCAAAAATATCTTTCAATAAAACCAAGCTATTACATATATGCACAAAACGTTCTTGCAACGTCGGATATATCATTATACAAGGTAACCAAATAGGTAAAGTAGATTCACTCAGGATATTATGAATTATGTTCAACAAATCTTTCACGTGGTCCACACACATCGATAACCTAAACAAAAGCCTTCTTAGGAGATTAAAACTGATAAAATACGCCTCAACTAGACGTGGTGAATCCCACCCAAATACGTTAAATAACATTATTCGTAGCATCATCTTAGTGAAAATCGACTTGCTTGCCAATTTATGGCAAAGCCTCAAACACCCAGCTAAAAAAGTTATCACCGCTATATCATCAAGCTATCAGGCTAGCACGCTGGAAGAACGATTTAAAACACACTACTAACCTAATTATTAACCTTTTACTGCCTTCAAAGCGAAACCTACTTGGTAAAATCTCCACGGAACTTTCGCTGAGGACACTCCGCTATCCATCCACAATAATCTTGACTCTTCAGTACGCTTCTGAAATTGACATTCACCAAAAATCACGTAGAATATATACAGCCTCTCAACCCCTGTGGAAATTGAAAAATTCGTCTTTTATTGAAGATCTAATGTATTTATCCAAGGATTCTACCACAGATAGAGCTTATACCTCCCTTTTTAAAGCAATATCTTCAACTTATCAGAGTCGTAACTAGAATTTTGTTTACACAGACGGATCAAAAACAACTTCAGCTACTTCTTTTGGGCTAGTCAATAATCGACTGCAACCGGAATTCCTTGTCACACTCGACGAAAGCTGCTCTATTTTTACTGCTGAAGCAACAGCAATCCTATACGCATTAAATAGATACCATACCACCGCAGGTAAATTTATAATTTGTTCTGACGATTTAGAGTCATCACAGCTATGCGAAACCTGTACAATAAAAACATCGTTATATCCAAAATAAGATATCTATTGATAAGATAGATATCATACAAAATTCAAATTTATGTAGATTCCATGATATATTGGAATAACAAGTAGCACAGTAGCAGACGAAGCAGCCAAATTCGCCACCTATGCACCAATTATAACCTTTCCTTCTACAAGCAAAAGAGATATTAAGAAATATATTCTCAGGAAAGTGAAATAAAAAGAGATCGAAATATGGACTAATTACCAACACCACTATAAAGCCTTCAACCTTCTTAAAACTGCACCCATCTATCCGAAAGAAGCTTCCAAACGTGATATTCAAGTCTTTTGCCGTCTTCGATTAGGACATACCTTAATCACTTACCAATCTTTGTTTAACGGCACAACTCGGAACCTGTGCCGCCTATGTAACAACAAATCCTAAATGTGCATAAAACATTTAATCTTTGACTGTGAATTCAATAAAAAAAACTCCATCTATCCTATTTGGCAAAATACCTTTCCCCGATATCCTGAAAATGGTGAACTTAGATAACATCAAAACTCAGACATTGTAAATTATATGATTTAATATAATGTAGATAATATGAAAATTTTGGGCCAAAGACCACTGTAGTTAGTACCCTCCCCCCTCTTTTTTTCTTTATCTTCGTAATTAATTATGTTTATAAAGCTTTTCTAAAAAAGAAAAAAAAAACATGGGAAAACAAAACAATAAGTTTCTTTTATTTATTTACATTTGACTCCGTTTGTGCGGCGTTCACTTACTGAATTTCTTTGCAATCTTTTCTTGAGCATAATATTGTTACGTTTCTACCTTTTTAAAAACGTGCTTTTATGAGTTCGTAGATTGAACTTAAAATAAAATAAATCTTGTGTTTAGTTTTAATTAAAAATGCTTTATTCAACATAGTTATGTGCACCACTGCTTGTAATCTTTTTACAGGCCATAACAATTTTTATTCTCAATTACTCTGTCTGTTTACAATCTTGTAAACAACAACAATTACTCGACAGACCTTTCTACTTCAAGATCTTCTAACCCGATCGTAGTTATAACTTAGGTTCGATCACAACGTTTTCAACCAGAGGTTATCCACATTTAACTCTCTTTACCGAGTTAGCTCCAATTAAACTGTTTTTTTTTTCACTTCACGATTCACTTCACGAGTTTACTCCTTATAAACTCTCTTCCCACAAACTTCACTCGCTGGGTTAACTTTACTTAAACTGCACTCGCTGAGTTTACGACACAAACTGATTGCTATTCCTTTATCTTTATCTTTATTCATCTTTATTCATCCAAATATTTCGTTCTTTACATAGTTTATCTTAAACTAATTAATCATGTATATACTTATTCTATGCGTAAATGATACTTATCATAGACTTATCAACTAAAACTTAAAATAATGCAGAATAGCCGCAATCCATCACTAAAACAAATCAACTCTTATACTATATTCCGCAAAAAATGGAAAAACGGAACCACTCATATGCTTAAAACTAACTTAAAACACTACTTACAACTAATTAACGACAACAGGGCACAGACATCCACCTCACTGTGCAGTGTTATACACCAGGTTGTCCAAATCCAGCGTATTAACCCTCCTGTGATAAAATAGCAGGCCCTCGTCGCCATAGAGCAGCCCCTCGTCCTTCAACGTTAGGAGATCCACAGGCAACAGATATCTGTGCACCCTTAGGGTCTCCATATCACTCCTCCCCTCGAAGCAGCCAGTCACCATCCCATTCTCCAGGACGGACGATCGTTCCAAAAATTTCAGCGCAGTCCTCATAAGAAAAACGTCGATCCTCTCGAAACCCGCATGGTCATAAATGACCCGACAAGACGGTCTCCGGAACGAACCATCGGGGAACTGGCGAGCCCTTAATCCAAGGCAAGCCGACAAAATACGTCTCTCCCAGATCCTAAGCCTCTCCATCTGATGGGACGAAATCCCAAACCAGACAGGGAAGGCATAAGACATCAGAGGTCTGATGATCTGCCTGTATATAAGCAGCTTTACCTCCCTACGCAAACCTTCTCTTCGGCACAGTAACCTACAGTAGGAGTGGTATATCCCCTTCATCCTATCCAGAACGAAATCCACATGTCGATAAAACTCAAAGCTCTCGTGGAAAATCACCCCGAGATACTTAATCCTATCGGAGACTCTTACAACTTCACCGCCTACCCTCAGCACCGGTACGAACTTCCTTGCGTTGGGATACAGCCGTCCACGCCGTCCCTTAAATATTACGCAATCCGTCTTTTCCATATTCAGGCAGAGACCCCATTTGCAGAAGTATCCGTGCAGTCTACCCAGGTATCCGCTGAGTCTCTCATTCACCCTTGCCGCTCTGGGTCCAGATGCCGCAACCAGCACATCGTCTGCATACAGAAGGAGTAAATCTCCGTCAGGTGGCCGAGGTATATCCGACATGAATATGTTGAACAATACAGGTCCCAGTAGTGACCCCTGCGGCACTCCAGCAACAATATTTCTTTCATCAGAGAGTGTATCGCCCACTCTCACTCTGAGGGAGCGATCCCTCAGGAATTCCGCAACAATTCCGCAGAGATGCCTGTCGAAACCAAGCGACATCATCTTATGAACTATATCCTCCTGCCAAACATTGTCAAAAGCCTTTGCGAAGTCCAGGCTCACAGCAATCGTCGGATATCTCCTATTCAGTCCCCTTGCTACATAGTCCGCAAGTGCCATCAGTGCATGGGACGTAGAGTGGCCCCTCTTAAATCCAAATTGGCAATCCAGCAATATCTCGTTATCGTCCATGAATCTTCTCATACGCTCCAAAATAAACCACTCCATAAGTTTACCCAGGCTAGAGAGCAGAGATATGGGTCTGTAGCTACCAGCACCCCCAGGGTCAGACCCCGGCTTGGGTATAGGCACAATGATCGCACCCTTCCATGCTTTCGGGAAGTAACCAATGTTGAAACAGTGGTTAAGCACCAACGCCAAGAACCTCCATGTGGTGGCGTCCGTCTTCCTCAGGATCAGGTCCGGTATGCCATCCGGCCCGCTGGATCTCTTGTTAGGTCTACTGGACAATGCCCTGCCAATATCAGAGGGAGTCAGCAAAGAAAAACCTCCTCCAGCGAAATCCCCACCTCGAACACCATCCGCCGTAATATCCGGGCCAAATTCAATGACCGGGGCCTGATTCCTCAGCCCCGATACCTCCTCCAAGACCATCCCCACAATAGTGGAGGACTGGAGATTCACAGCAGCTCTCTGCACACCGCAGAAACGTTCAGCCAAAAGATTCGCCTTGCCACCGTCATCCGTGATGAGTACTCCATCATCCCTCATTATATCAGCAACCGCCAACCTTCGCCGCACACCTGCTGCACCCTTCACTTTCCGAAAAGTCCTGTTGTCCACCTTAATACTCCATAGATAATCCGTCCAATAATTCTGCTCAAACACAGCAATTGCCCCCTGGATTATCCTATCCAGGTTTCTTATCTCAGCCCTCAATATGGGAATTCTCAAGATATCTCCCGTCCTCCTCAGTATCCTCCGAAGCCTCCTCTTCTCCGATATGAAGCCGAGGATGTTGTCGGGGAGTCTTAGCACGCCGGCGTGACGTACTGGTAGTCTTGGAACCGATTCCTCCATCGCAGTTCTAATGACGCCAGTCATAGACTCGATGCAGTCATCAATTTCGCGTGAGGTCACATTCCGATCCGACGGAAGCATAAGGTCAGGCAAATCACGAGATAGTACCGAGTTGAAAGCCCTCGTATTCATCCTATCAAAGTCAAAGAGATATCGCTGCTCTCTACCGCAAAGCCCATCCATCTGCAAGATCAACTCCACAGCCCTGTGGTCAGACTCGTAGTGCAGAGTTTTAAGCCCATCAGCACCTTCCGGCACCGGTACAACATCAGATGATGTCATGACCACGTCGATAAACGATGGGTTTCCCGCATGGAAACATGTCGGGCCCTCCGTGCGACGTGTCTCCAGCTCAGGACACATCCTCAGGAATTCTCTGAGACAGTCGCCACTGCGGTTGCAGACACTTCCACCTCAGTACTCGTGCTTCGCGTTCAGATCCCCTCCAACCAGGAGCGATCCCGCCGCTGACAATCCAACCAGGGGATCCAAATCCGCTGGGCAAAGAGTGTCCCTGGGTCGCAGATACATTGACACAATAGTCAATGCCATCCCACCAGAACGACGAATCCTCACCGCCGTGCACTCCACATTTCCCATATCCAACGGAACCCTCTCAGCGTGCAGACTCTCGCGAACAAGTACAGCAGTACCGCCACCCCGTCCATTGACACGATTCTGCCTAAAGGTCGTGTATCCTCTCATCTCAAAAATATGCCTCGAAGACAGTTTATGTTCAGCCACCATCAGAACATCCGGTCCATGTTCTTCCAGGAACAAGTTTAAATAGTGTCTTTTATGCCTGGACACTATCGAGTTGACATTCACAAAGATACACTTAATTGTGCGAACCATTCTGAAGACTCAACAGCATTCCCAGGAGTGCCTGGGATTTATCCTCATCAGTCCTAAGTCTGCCGTATTCAAGAGCAAAACTTCCTATCTTGCTCAAGCAGTGCAATAAACCACCTCCAAAAAGCCTTCTGCAATCTCCATCGATGAGGTTAAAATTTCCTCTCGCCGCTTCAAGTGTAAGGCCGCTAGACGGAGCCTGAAGGGGCCTCTGGGGTAGTCCAACACCACCAGCCACAGCAGCGTACGATACACCCGTACGAGCAGAGTTTCCCGCAGCTTTAACGCTGCTGTTTTTGGCAGCTGCCTTCCTCTCATCAGCTTTCCTCAGAAGTTCTTGGCGTCTCGGGCACTCAGCAGAGCTTGCTGCGTGTCCTTCAACGTTGCAGTTGGCGCACCTTACCGGCAGTCCAATCCTTCTCACAGCCTGGCCTGTGGTAGGATCAGTCACTACCTTCTCCGCGCTATTCTCTCCCTTGGGTGGGACCTTGCATTTCCCCGGTCCGTGGGAACCTCCGCATTTAACACACCTATATGGCATGTTACAGTTGGTCGACACATGCCCATATCGCTGACAGTTGTAGCACTGCGTCAGCCCCTTCCTTTTCGGTTTCTCAATATACACTCTACAGTGCAGAATGTATCTGATGCCTTAGAACGCCTTCAGGTCCGAGTCTCTGCTCAGACTAAGGATCCACTTGTCCCCCTTCAGCTTCAGGAGACTCAAAATCTGCATTCTAATGCCCAGACCATTTAGGTACTCGGCGACTTCATCTGCCTCAAAGGTGCCCGATAGGCCCTTCAGCATCACTGAGTAAGGCATCTGGTCCTTCGGTGTATAAGTGTAGAATGATACACCATTCTTCTTCAGCATCGCCTTCACCTTCTCGTAGTCTGCCAAGGTGCAGACCTCTATATTGGTCACATTTGCGCCCAAAATCTTCAAGTTGTACTCCTTGTGCCCCAAAAGTTTGTTGAGGTCACTAGTCAGCAACTTTATGTTGATATTATATGTTGTAAGCACCGGGACCTTCACGCGCTTACTTGCCTTCTTTAGGCTCTGACCCGCTTCACCATCGTCTACAGCCTTGGTTTTCACGGCCTCCTTCGAAGGCTTAGAGCCTCCACTCTTCTCGTGTACACTGCCCACAGCAGTCCCTTTGTCTGGCACGTCTCCACAAGGCATATTCACCTCCTCGGTGACCATCTCCTCACTCTCCTCGTCAGTGGGTTCCTCTTCACCACTCTCATCGCCAAATTTCCTATTGAATCTCGCCATCATCTGTTCCATGGCCTTCCTCAGACGATCGTTCTCGTGTCTCAGGGAATTCACCTCCTTCTCTTTCAATTCTAACGTACGGAGTAGCTCCTCCGCAGTTACCACCCGCGCCCTCTTTTTAGGGCAGGACGCATCCCTGTCGGCCATTATATTCGCGTTGTATTCTTATCAGTAGAATACGAACACGTCACCGCTTACTCTCCTTGTGAAATAAATTTCCACGTGTTTATGTACACGTCAGCTCTTCAATCACAGCAATACACAATAAACAACCCCTATGTGTTTTCCGTTTCAGGTAGCGCAGGTAAAACCCACACACTTTGTTCAACAACTTCGTTCGTATTGAAAAATACGCGCAAAGCAAAAAACCTCCGTAACACAACCGTTCACAATGAATGCACGATACAGTCTGTCTGATTGCTATTCGCATCGATGTGCTTTTTATATGGCTGAGTAAACAACACATCGAAAGCTCTCGAACCTCTCGATATTTCAGGTAGATTCCATTTCTTTCTTTTAATTTCTTTTTAGTTCTTTTGTAGCCATGCGTGTGTGAACATCTACCTCTTTCGGCTCTTAGAATTTGTTGTTGCTTGTTTATTGTCTGTTACTTGTTTTCTTTGCTGCTTAATTATTGTTGCCGTGTTTTATTTATTTATTAGTTATCCTAACTTAAATTAAAAGATTAAGATAACATAATTATAATGCAATGGTTATTGAGGCCTTCAGCTAAAACTATGTTTAGTATTTATGGCTTTAATTTAAAATTATACGGTAAAATTCAATACATTGTATGGTATTAATTATTTACATATTATTTACATTTATTTATTTTCATATATATATATATATATATATATATATATATATATATATACATATATATATACATATATACCTATGCTCATATATATATATATATATATATATATATATATATATATATATATACTTACATACATACATATAGACACATATGTGTATATATACATGCCTATGTACATACATGTATCTATATTTACCTATTTACTTATTATAAGTTATATTATAAGTTGTATGGTTGTATACAAAGTTATTTAATTATTTATTTTCATATATATATATATATATATATATATATATATATATATATATATATATATACATATATACATACATATATACCTATGCTCATATATATATATATATATATATATATATATATATATATATATATATACTTACATACATACATATAGACACATATATGTATATATACATGCCTATGTACATACATGTATCTATATTTACCTATTTACTTATTATAAGTTATATTATAAGTTGTATGGTTGTATACAAAGTTATATGTACAAAAGCATACGAACAAATATATGGTTTAGCAAAATTTCGCTTTCTCTTCATATGTCTCTGTACACCACGGTTTTCTTCAAGTAGCCTAGGATCATTCTGATATTAGTTATGGAGGGATTGGCTAGGTATTGTATTGGGTTTGATTGAAAAAAGCGATATCTGTCAGTTGAGAATTTCGTGCAATATGATAAGATCTGTTCGATAGAAATAGAATTAGCATAGCAATATGGACATTGGTGAAATGAGCAATTGACTATTAGGTGCCTCTTTGTGAGCGAAGTATGACCTAATCTGAGTCTGATAAATTTAGAATAATCCCGAGTATTAATAATACTGTTGACGTTAAAGTTCATATAATCTCTGATGCTGATCCGGTTCGGATTAATCTTCCTATACCATTCTGACGTTCCTGCAATTATGTTTCTTGCATATATGGTTTTTTTTTAGTTTTTTTGAAAGAAATTTTATTACGTGAGTACTCTCACCAGTCACTAATATCTTTGATTGTTTTCTCCGGTATAGATGTTGTTTCGTCATTTTTAATTCTTTTACAAAGGATATATAGATCGTCCGCATACAAACAATGATCAACAGCTGGGATTGAGTTTAAAATTTTACTTATTTCATTGAATGCTACGAGTATTTGGAATAAGACCATCGATAACGAAGACCCCTGTGAGATCCCATTCTCCAAGGGAAAAGTTTCTGATAGATATCCATTAATGCGTACTTTAAAACGTCTATTAGACAAAAAAGACTGAATAAATCTTAATATCCTAGGGCCGATGGACCAAGACATTAAAGTGTTTAGAACAACGTCAGATCTAATTCTATCAAAAGCTTTCTCGAAGTCAACTGATAGCACAGTGACATGGTCTCTGGAAGAGAGGGTCTTAGATATGTAGTAATCGAGATGAAGGAGAGCGTCGTCACAACCTTTACTTGCTTTAAAGACTACTTGCCTGTAATCAACTAGTTTCTTTTTTTTTTTTCGATGAACCACTTAAGTCTTGTAGCAATAATCCCCATAATGATTTTAGAGAGGCAGGGCAATAGTGATATGGGGCGGTATTCAGCGACTGAAGAGCAATTATTCCCTTTGGGTATTGGAACTACGACGGCCAGTTTCCAAGAGTGGGGTATAATTCCACTTTCAAATACGGTGTTATAAAGATCTAATAGTTTATGTTTGGTATATTCCGTGAGAGGTTTAATCATCTGATATGATATACGGTCGACACCTGGAGTAGTACCCTTAACCTTCCTCAGACACTCATTAATCTCCAGGAGAGTTATTGGCTCCTCTAGGGAGGAAGAAATTTTGTCAGTTGGATTATTAGGTGGAAGGGTAAATGTGCGCTTGGCCGAAATGAAAGAGTGTGAAAAGTTTTCATCTGAAGAGTATTTAGCCCATTCGCTGCCAAAATAATTTGCTATTTTTATTGGGTCTAAAAGAGTTTCGTTATGGGAACTAATTGCCCTTATCATAACAGAGTTTTTTTCTTTGGGTGACACGGTTTATTCTGTTCCAGACATTGGAAATAGGTGTGTTACTGTTAATCGTTTTTGTGTATTTTTTGATAGGTCAGCCAAATGAGTGAGAAATTTACTGATGGTGATGGGATCAGGCTTATCGTTATTCAGTTTTATAGAAATTTGTATAAGGAAGTGATCACTGTTGTGCAAATCATCTAATACAGACCAGTGGGTTATTGGAAAAAGAGAAGATGAACAAAATGAAAGATCAATGTGGGTAAGTGAACCATGGGTGGAAAAGTGTTTTGGGTTGCCGTCGTTCAGTATATAAAGGTTAGAGTCGTTTATTATTTTCTCAAGAAGTAGTCCTCTGTTGTTGCTAATGGCAGATCCCCATGTAGTGTTTCAGCAGTTAAAATTGTCAATTATCAATAATGGGCAGTTGTTGATAAGACATATCTTCGGTGGGAGGTGTGTAAAAAGATATCACTATAAATTTTATGTTAAGAGTAATTTCTATGGCAATTACTTGATATTTAGATTTGACATGAAGTTGCTTATGAGGAATGTTAGATTTGACCAGTACTCCTATACCCTGTTTTGATATTAAGTTCTGTGTAGTGTTCATGAAGTTAGTTAGTTAATTAATTTCATCTTTATTTACTTTTAATATTTACATATATACAATTCACTTATTTCGAGATTTTATCTGTAGATATTACAACGAATTAAATTTATACACAAAAGCCTTATTAAATTAATTTTACTTACAATATAATTTTATTTAAAGGGAAAATAGGAAAAACCTTTATATGATATAAAAAGAAAACTCTAATTTGAAAATTTAATAGGTATACATTCGTATTATTTGATTATAATACAAGTATACAAATATTTTCAACTGGTGATTTTGTCTCGAGGATGCAATTACGCCAATTCTCTCCATTCCCTTATCAAGCGATAAGAGGAATTTTCTACACTTTCAAAATATTTGTTATTTAATCTTTTAATATATTCGACGATGTACTCATATCTAGTTTCCATATGAAGAAGTTGCGTCGAGTATCTCCAATGTTTTTTATTTATAATTTTAAGGCATTTATTTTGAATAATTTGCAATTTTTTTACATGTGTTTTTGCAGCTTTATACCAAATCTGGCAGGCATATGTCAAAGTTGGTCTTATAACACTTTTATATAAAAGATTTTTATTTTTAAGGTTTAGACATGAACGTTTATTTAGCAGTGGCCATAATACCCTTATGGTTTTGAGAGATTTTTTTTACAGATTTCCTTAATTTGTTTTGAGAAGTTTAGTTTTTCTATCTAAATACATGCCTAGATACTTAACATTGTTCTGAATTGGAACAGTTTCGTTATTAAAAATCAATTGTCGGCTTGGTAATCGTTTTGGAGACTTGTTATATGGGAATATAATAGCTTGAGTTTTGTTTGTGTTAATTTTAGTTTTCCATTTAGTGAAATATTTAACGCAGACTGCAGAGGCTTTTTCCATTTTCTTTAAAAGTGCTTTCGTAAGCTTACTAGAGGTTAAAAGAGCTGTATCGTCTGCATAATATGCTACTTTAACGAACTGTGGTTGTTTTAAGTCGGAGGTATAGATAGAGTACAGTAAAGGTGATAATATTGAGCCTTGTGGTAAACCAGCGGGAATCGATTTCACCGACACATCTACCTGTCCTACACCACAAGCCGCGCCCGCTCTTGCCAGTTCATCTGCAATCTCGTTACCCCCTACGCCAGCATGCCCCGGAACCCAGCACAGTTCAACACTGCACACATCCAGGAGCGACGCAAGGGTACTCCTGCACAATACAACCAGCCTTGAGCTGACATGGCGACCAGTCGGCGCCTTAATAGCCGCCTGACTGTCCAAATAAAAGACCACACAATCCCCCACAGCAGCCAGGTCGCGAAAACGCTCAGCTGCTCTGAGAACAGCGAAGATCACGGCCTGAAATCATCCGGGAGTCTAAAGGACAATTTAATGTCACTGTCCGCCATGTAGACTCCCGCGCCAGTGCCCTCCTCGGTCTTAGATCCATCCGTAAAGATGGCGTGGCCGCCAAAAAGTCCATCAACCCCACGCCAAGACTCTATCCGGAAAAACTGCCATAGGGCATAAGCCGAAGTCGCACTCCCTGACCTTATAGTCCGTTAAACCAGCACAGGTCACCGAATGCGCACCCCAGTCAAGTCCCCCCAAAATGGCAGAGTGTCCATAACCCAGAGCCTTGGCCAGACCCCCTTCAAAAATACTCAAGAAACTCCTAGCAACTTCGTTTATTTAATGTAATGAATAAATGCAAAGCCTAAAAAGAAAAAAAGCGCTAGCTGCAAAGGCTATCGGCTATATAATTTTCTCAGATACGAAGTTTGGTTTGCTTAATAAAGTTGTAGATGATATTTATATTAGTGATGGTTGTTTCGGAAAGTAGACTGGTGAGTTTGGGATGAGGCTGGAATATTCTTCTTGAATTGGCTAGTGCAGGACATTCATCAAGAACGTGCTTAATGGTCAGAACGGTGTTACATCTATTACAGGTTGGATTCGTAGCTTTCTTAATCAGGTGTTCGTGAGAGAAAGACGTATGAACACGTCTTAACCTAGAAAAAACCTTATTTTGCCTTTTTCCATTGATGTTGTTCGGATTGATGGCAGGGTAGTGGTAATGCATGGGACTATGCTCCTTGAATTTGTCTCTAATGTATTTGGTTACATACAGTCTAAGGTCAAGTTTTTTAAAGTTCGAATCCATAAGTACTGGAGCGTAAGAAGCGTACTTTGCAGCAATGTCAGCTTTTTCATTTCCAAAAATGCCACCGTGACCTGGAATGCAATGTATTCTAATTTTTTCTTCATTTCCGATGAGGGCATCCCTGATTTTCATTATTATACTCCATTTGTTATTAAAAGGGCTTGAGATAGCTTTCAGCGCTGAAAGATTGTCAGAGAAGATGATAATTTTCTTTTCAGTGGAATTTGCTAACTGGGAAGCTCTAAATAAAGCAGAAGATTCTGCCGTGAAAACGGAGGAGTATTGTGGAGTGTACGTAGAATCAGACTGTTGCCGTCATTATCAACTACTGCATATGCTATCGTTGCCTTAGTGCCATCAGTGTATAAGAAACCCCAGCCCAGATCTTCTAAACGTGCCTTCTTTTCTGCAAAGAGTCTTAAAAATTCTTCTTTAGAAGTGTTATTTATTTTCATTTTAGATAGTGATGTATCTATGGAAATAGCATTAAATTTCCACGGTAGTTTGATACTGATGTTTTTAGAATGATGAAGGGAAATTCCCATTGACCGGGCTAGCTCTAAGGAGTAGGCTATTCCCGACTTAAAGCGTTGGCGTCTTCGTGCAGTAATGAAAGACAATATGTCGTTGGCAATAATGGAATTAGTGCTGGTAAGGAGTTTAGGAATTATTCTCGCTCTAATTTCCTGGATTCTGTTTTCTATAGTAGGAAGGTTGGCCTCTGTAAGGTTTTATTATATTAATGACTGATTTACTGCTGTTAGCGTATAGGTACAGTCCATAATCAATTTTACTCAGCACAAGTGTCCTAGTTAAATAAGTGAGTGTGTTGATATGAACAAAACTTTTAGTTGATAGGTAACGTACAATGTTACTTCTAAAGGAATTTTTTTTAAATAGGTAGAGTGTTCTCTCCAGTTGTATCTATGTGAAAAGATAACGCCTAAGATTCTAATCTGCTTAACATTTTGTATCCTCATTCCCTTATACAGAACTGAGTAGTTATCTGCATCGCAATTATGTTTCTTGCATATATGATTTTTTTTAGTTTTTTTGAAAGAAATTTTATTACGTGAGTACTCTCACCAGTCACTAATATCTTTGATTGTTTTCTCCAGTATAGATGTTGATTCGTCATTTTTAATTCTTTTACAAAGGATATATAGATCGTCCGCATACAAACAATGATCAACAGCTGGAATTGAGTTTAAAACTTTACTTATTTCATTGAATGCTACGAGTATTTGGAATAAGACCACCAATAACGAAGACCCCTGTGAGATCCCATTCTCCAAAGGAAAAGTTTCTGATAGATAACCATTAATGCGTACTTTAAAACGTCTATTAGACAAAAAAGACTGAATAAATCTTAATATCCTAGGGCCGTTGTTTAGAACAACGTCAGATCTAATTCTATCAAAAGCTTTCTCGAAGTCAACTGATAGCACAGTGACATGGTCTCTGGAAGAGAGGGTCTTAGATATGTAGTAATCGAGATGAAGAAGAGCGTCGTCACAGCCTTTACTTGCTTTAAAGACTACTTGCCTGTAATCAACTAGTTTCTTTTTTTTTTCGATGAACCACTTAAGTCTTGTAGCAATAATCCCCATAATGATATTAGAGAGGCAGGGCAATAGTGATATGGGGCGGTATTCAGCGACTGAAGAGCAATTATTCCCTTTGGGTATTGGAACTACGACGGCCAGTTTCCAAGAGTGGGGTATAATTCCACTTTCAAATACGGTGTTATAAAGATCTAATAGTTTATGTTTGGTATATTCCGTGAGAGGTTTAATCATCTGATATGATATACGGTCGACACCTGGAGTAGTACCCTTAACCTTCCTCAGACACTCATTAATCTCCAGGAGAGTTATTGGCTCCTCTAGGGAGGAAGAAATTTTGTCAGTTGGATTATTAGGTGGAAGGGTAAATGTGCGCTTGGCCGAAATGAAAGAGTGTGAAAAGTTTTCATCTGAAGAGTATTTAGCCCATTCGCTGCCAAAATAATTTGCTATTTTTATTGGGTCTAAAAGAGTTTCGTTATGGGAACTAATTGCCCTTATCATAACAGAGTTTTTTTCTTTGGGTGACACGGTTTATTCTGTTCCAGACATTGGAAATAGGTGTGTTACTGTTAATCGTTTTTGTGTATTTTTTGATAGGTCAGCCAAATGAGTGAGAAATTTACTGATGGTGATGGGATCAGGCTTATCGTTATTCAGTTTTATAGAAATTTGTATAAGGAAGTGATCACTGTTGTGCAAATCATCTAATACAGACCAGTGGGTTATTGGAAAAAGAGAAGATGAACAAAATGAAAGATCAATGTGGGTAAGTGAACCATGGGTGGAAAAGTGTTTTGGGTTGCCGTCGTTCAGTATATAAAGGTTAGAGTCGTTTATTATTTTCTCAAGAAGTAGTCCTCTGTTGTTGCTAATGGCAGATCCCCATGTAGTGTTTCAGCAGTTAAAATTGTCAATTATCAATAATGGGCAGTTGTTGATAAGACATATCTTCGGTGGGAGGTGTGTAAAAAGATATCACTATAAATTTTATGTTAAGAGTAATTTCTATGGCAATTACTTGATATTTAGATTTGACATGAAGTTGCTTATGAGGAATGTTAGATTTGACCAGTACTCCTATACCCTGTTTTGATATTAAGTTCTGTGTAGTGTTCATGAAGTTAGTTAGTTAATTAATTTCATCTTTATTTACTTTTAATATTTACATATATACAATTCACTTATTTCGAGATTTTATCTGTAGATATTACAACGAATTAAATTTATACACAAAAGCCTTATTAAATTAATTTTACTTACAATATAATTTTATTTAAAGGGAAAATAGGAAAAACCTTTATATGATATAAAAAGAAAACTCTAATTTGAAAATTTAATAGGTATACATTCGTATTATTTGATTATAATACAAGTATACAAATATTTTCAACTGGTGATTTTGTCTCGAGGATGCAATTACGCCAATTTTCTCCATTCCCTTATCAAGCGATAAGAGGAATTTTCTACACTTTCAAAATATTTGTTATTTAATCTTTTAATATATTCGACGATGTACTCATATCTAGTTTCCATATGAAGAAGTTGCGTCGAGTATCTCCAATGTTTTTTATTTATAATTTTAAGGCATTTATTTTGAATAATTTGCAATTTTTTTACATGTGTTTTTGCAGCTTTATACCAAATCTGGCAGGCATATGTCAAAGTTGGTCTTATAACACTTTTATATAAAAGATTTTTATTTTTAAGGTTTAGACATGAACGTTTATTTAGCAGTGGCCATAATACCCTTATGGTTTTGAGAGATTTTTTTTACAGATTTCCTTAATTTGTTTTGAGAAGTTTAGTTTTTCTATCTAAATACATGCCTAGATACTTAACATTATTCTTAATTGGAACAGTTTCGTTATTAAAAATCAATTGTCGGCTTGGTAATCGTTTTGGAGACTTGTTATATGGGAATATAATAGCTTGAGTTTTGTTTGTGTTAATTTTAGTTTTCCATTTAGTGAAATATTTAGCGCAGACTGCAGAGGCTTTTTCCATTTTCTTTAAAAGTGCTTTCGTAAGCTTACTAGAGGTTAAAAGAGCTGTATCGTCTGCATAATATGCTACTTTAACGAACTGTGGTTGTTTTAAGTCGGAGGTATAGATAGAGTACAGTAAAGGTGATAATATTGAGCCTTGTGGTAAACCAGCGGGAATCGATTTCACCGACACATCTACCTGTCCTACACCACAAGCCGCGCCCGCTCTTGCCAGTTCATCTGCAATCTCGTTACCCCCTACGCCAGCATGCCCCGGAACCCAGCACAGTTCAACACTGCACACATCCAGGAGCTACGCAAGGGTACTCCTGCACAATACAACCAGCCTTGAGCTGACATGGCGACCAGTCGGCGCCTTAATAGCCGCCTGACTGTCCAAATAAAAGACCACACAATCCCCCACAGCAGCCAGGTCGCGAAAACCGCTCAGCTGCTCTGAGAACAGCGAAGATCACGGCCTGAAATCATCCGGGAGTCTAAAGGACAATTTAATGTCACTGTCCGCCATGTAGACTCCCGCGCCAGTGCCCTCCTCGGTCTTAGATCCATCCGTAAAGATGGCGTGGCCGCCAAAAAGTCCATCAACCCCACGCCAAGACTCTATCCGGAAAAACTGCCATAAGGCATAAGCCGAAGTCGCACTCCCTGACCTTATAGTCCGTTAAACCAGCACAGGTCACCGAATGCGCACCCCAGTCAAGTCCCCCCAAAATGGCAGAGTGTCCATAACCCAGAGCCTTGGCCAGACCCCCTTCAAAAATACTCAAGAAACTCCTAGCAACTTCGTTTATATAATGTAATGAATAAATGCAAAGCCTAAAAAGAAAAAAAGCGCTAGCTGCAAAGGCTATAGGCTATATAATTTTCTCAGATACGAAGTTTGGTTTGCTTAATAAAGATGTAGATGATATCTATATTAGTGATGGTTGTTTCGGAAAGTAGACTGGTGAGTTTGGGATGAGGCTGGAATATTCTTCTTGAATTGGCTAGTGCAGGACATTCATCAAGAACGTGCTTAATGGTCAGAACGGTGTTAAATCTATTACAGGTTGGATTCGTAGCTTTCTTAATCAGGTGTTCGTGAGAGAAAGACGTATGAACACGTCTTAACCTAGAAAAAACCTTATTTTGCCTTTTTCCATTGATGTTGTTCGGATTGATGGCAGGGTAGTGGTAATGCATGGGACTATGCTCCTTGAATTTGTCTCTAATGTATTTGGTTACATACAGTCTAAGGTCAAGTTTTTTAAAGTTCGAATCCATAAGTACTGGAGCGTAAGAAGCGTACGTAAGAAGCGTTGCAGCAATGTCAGCTTTTTCATTTCCAAAAATGCCAACGTGACCTGGAATGCAATGTATTCTAATTTTTTCTTCATTTCCGATGAGGGCATCCCTGATTTTCATTATTATACTCCATTTGTTATTAAAAGGGCTTGAGATAGCTTTCAGCGCCGAAAGATTGTCAGAGAAGATGATAATTTTCTTTTTAGTGGAATTTGCTAACTGGGCAGCTCTAAATAAAGCAGAAGATTCTGCCGTGAAAACGGAGGAGTATTGTGGAGTGTACGTAGAATCAGACTGTTGCCGTCATTATCAACTACTGCATATGCTATCGTTGCCTTAGTGCCATCAGTGTATAAGAAACCCCAGCCCAGATCTTCTAAACGTGCCTTCTTTTCTGCAAAGAGTCTTAAAAATTCTTCTTTAGAAGTGTTATTTATTTTCATTTTAGATAGTGATGTATCTATGGAAATAGCATTAAATTTCCACGGTAGTTTGATACTGATGTTTTTAGAATGATGAAGGGAAATTCCCATTGACCGGGCTAGCTCTAAGGAGTAGGCTATTCCCGACTTAAAGCGTTGGCGTCTTCGTGCAGTAATGAAAGACAATATGTCGTTGTCAATAATGGAATTAGTGCTGGTAAGGAGTTTAGGAATTATTCTCGCTCTAATTTCCTGGATTCTGTTTTCTATAGTAGGAAGGTTGGCCTCTGTAAGGTTTTATTATATTAATGACTGATTTACTGCTGTTAGCGTATAGGTACAGTCCATAATCAATTTTACTCAGCACAAGTGTCCTAGTTAAATAAGTGAGTGTGTTGATATGAACAAAACTTTTAGTTGATAGGTAACGTACAATGTTACTTCTAAAGGAATTTTTTTTAAATAGGTACAGTGTTCTCTCCAGTTGTATCTATGTGAAAAGATAACGCCTAAGATTCTAATCTGCTTAACATTTTGTATCCTCATTCCCTTATACAGAACTGAGTAGTTATCTGCATCGCAATTATGTTTCTTGCATATATGATTTTTTTTAGTTTTTTTGAAAGAAATTTTATTACGTGAGTACTCTCACCAGTCACTAATATCTTTGATTGTTTTCTCCAGTATAGATGTTGTTTCGTCATTTTTAATTCTTTTACAAAGGATATATAGATCGTCCGCATACAAACAATGATCAACAGCTGGGATTGAGTTTAAAATTTTACTTATTTCATTGAATGCTACGAGTATTTGGAATAAGACCACCGATAACGAAGACCCCTGTGAGATCCCATTCTCCAAAGGAAAAGTTTCTGATAGATAACCATTAATGCGTACTTTAAAACGTCTATTAGACAAAAAAGACTGAATAAATCTTAATATCCTAGGGCCGATGGACAAAGACATTAAAGTGTTTAGAACAACGTCAGATCTAATTCTATCAAAAGCTTTCTCGAAGTCAACTGATAGCACAGTGACATGGTCTCTGGAAGAGAGGGTCTTAGATATGTAGTAATCGAGATGAAGAAGAGCGTCGTCACAGCCTTTACTTGCTTTAAAGACTACTTGCCTGTAATCAACTAGTTTCTTTTTTTTTTCGATGAACCACTTAAGTCATGTAGCAATAATCCCCATAATGATTTTAGAGAGGCAGGGCAATAGTGATATGGGGCGGTATTCAGCGACTGAAGAGCAATTATTCTCTTTGGGTATTGGAACTACGACGGCCAGTTTCCAAGAGTGGGGTATAATTCCACTTTCAAATACGGTGTTATAAAGATCTAATAGTTTATGTTTGGTATATTCCGTGAGAGGTTTAATCATCTGATATGATATACGGTCGACACCTGGAGTAGTACCCTTAACCTTCCTCAGACACTCATTAATCTCCAGGAGAGTTATTGGCTCCTCTAGGGAGGAAGAAATTTTGTCAGTTGGATTATTAGGTGGAAGGGTAAATGTGCGCTTGGCCGAAATGAAAGAGTGTGAAAAGTTTTCATCTGAAGAGTATTTAGCCCATTCGCTGCCAAAATAATTTGCTATTTTTATTGGGTCTAAAAGAGTTTCGTTATGGGAACTAATTGCCCTTATCATAACAGAGTTTTTTTCTTTGGGTGATACGGTTTATTCTGTTCCAGACATTGGAAATAGGTGTGTTACTGTTAATAGTTTTTGTGCATTTTTTGATAGGTCAGCCAAATGAGTGAGAAATTTACTGATGGTGATGGGATCAGGCTTATCGTTATTCAGTTTTATAGAAATTTGTATAAGGAAGTGATCACTGTTGTGCAAATCATCTAATACAGTCCAGTGGGTTATTGGAAAAAGAGAAGGTGAACAAAATGAAAGCTCAATGTGGGTAAGTGAACCATGGGTGGAAAAGTGTGTTGGGTTGCCGTCGTTCAGTATATAAAGGTTAGAGTCGTTTATTACTTTCTCAAGAAGTAGTCCTCTGTTGTTGCTAATGGCAGATCCCCATGTAGTGTTTCAGCAGTTAAAATTGTCAATTATCAATAATGGGCAGTTGTTGATAAGACATATCTTCGGTGGGAGGTGTGTAAAAAGATATCACTATAAATTTTATATTAAGAGTAATTTCTATGGCAATTACTTGATATTTAGAATTGACATGAAGTTGCTTATGAGGGATGTTAGATTTGACCAGTACTCCTATACCCTGCTTTGATATTAAGTTCTGTGTAGTGTTCATGAAGTTAGTTAGTTAATTAATTTCATCTTTATTTACTATTAATATTTACATATATACAATTCACTTATTTCGAGATTTTATCTGTAGATATTACAACGAATTAAATTTATACACAAAAGCCTTATTAAATTAATTTTACTTACAATATAATTTTATTTAAAGGGAAAATAGGAAAAACCTTTATATGATATAAAAAGAAAACTCAAATTTGAAAATTTAATAGGTATACATTCGTATTATTTGATTATAATACAAGTATACAAATATTTTCAACTGGTGATTTTGTCTCGAGGATGCAATTACGCCAATTCTCTCCATTCCCTTATCAAGCGATAAGAGGAATTTTCTACACTTTCAAAATATTTGTTATTTAATCTTTTAATATATTCGACGATGTACTCATATCTAGTTTCCATATGAAGAAGTTGCGTCGAGTATCTCCAATGTTTTTTATTTATAATTTTAAGGCATTTATTTTGAATAATTTGCAATTTTTTTACATGTGTTTTTGCAGCTTTATACCAAATCTGGCAGGCATATGTCAAAGTTGGTCTTATAACACTTTTATATAAAAGATTTTTATTTTTAAGGTTTAGACATGAACGTTTATTTAGCAGTGGCCATAATACCCTTATGGTTTTGAGAGATTTTTTTTACAGATTTCCTTAATTTGTTTTGAGAAGTTTAGTTTTTCTATCTAAATACATGCCTAGATACTTAACATTGTTCTGAATTGGAACAGTTTCGTTATTAAAAATCAATTGTCGGCTTGGTAATCGTTTTGGAGACTTGTTATATGGGAATATAATAGCTTGAGTTTTGTTTGTGTTAATTTTAGTTTTCCATTTAGTGAAATATTTAACGCAGACTGCAGAGGCTTTTTCCATTTTCTTTAAAAGTGCTTTCGTAAGCTTACTAGAGGTTAAAAGAGCTGTATCGTCTGCATAATATGCTACTTTAACGAACTGTGGTTGTTTTAAGTCGGAGGTATAGATAGAGTACAGTAAAGGTGATAATATTGAGCCTTGTGGTAAACCAGCGGGAATCGATTTCACCGACACATCTACCTGTCCTACACCACAAGCCGCGCCCGCTCTTGCCAGTTCATCTGCAATCTCGTTACCCCCTACGCCAGCATGCCCCGGAACCCAGCACAGTTCAACACTGCACACATCCAGGAGCGACGCAAGGGTACTCCTGCACAATACAACCAGCCTTGAGCTGACATGGCGACCAGTCGGCGCCTTAATAGCCGCCTGACTGTCCAAATAAAAGACCACACAATCCCCCACAGCAGCCAGGTCGCGAAAACGCTCAGCTGCTCTGAGAACAGCGAAGATCACGGCCTGAAATCATCCGGGAGTCTAAAGGACAATTTAATGTCACTGTCCGCCATGTAGACTCCCGCGCCAGTGCCCTCCTCGGTCTTAGATCCATCCGTAAAGATGGCGTGGCCGCCAAAAAGTCCATCAACCCCACGCCAAGACTCTATCCGGAAAAACTGCCATAGAGGGCATAAGCCGAAGTCGCACTCCCTGACCTTATAGTCCGTTAAACCAGCACAGGTCACCGAATGCGCACCCCAGTCAAGTCCCCCCAAAATGGCAGAGTGTCCATAACCCAGAGCCTTGGCCAGACCCCCTTCAAAAATACTCAAGAAACTCCTAGCAACTTCGTTTATATAATGTAATGAATAAATGCAAAGCCTAAAAAGAAAAAAAGCGCTAGCTGCAAAGGCTATAGGCTATATAATTTTCTCAGATACGAAGTTTGGTTTGCTTAATAAAGATGTAGATGATATCTATATTAGTGATGGTTGTTTCGGAAAGTAGACTGGTGAGTTTGGGATGAGGCTGGAATATTCTTCTTGAATTGGCTAGTGCAGGACATTCATCAAGAACGTGCTTAATGGTCAGAACGGTGTTAAATCTATTACAGGTTGGATTCGTAGCTTTCTTAATCAGGTGTTCGTGAGAGAAAGACGTATGAACACGTCTTAACCTAGAAAAAACCTTATTTTGCCTTTTTCCATTGATGCATGGGACTATGCTCCTTGAATTTGTCTCTAATGTATTTGGTTACATACAGTCTAAGGTCAAATTTTTTGAAGTTCGAATCCATAAGTACTGGAGCGTAAGAAGCGTAAGAAGCGTAAGAAGCGTTTTACAGCAATGTCAGCTTTTTCATTTCCAAAAATGCCAACGTGACCTGGAATCCAATGTATTCTAATTTTTTCTTCATTTCCGATGAGGGCATCCCTGATTTTCATTATTATACTCCATTTGTTATTAAAAGGGCTTGAGATAGCTTTCAGCGCCGAAAGATTGTCAGAGAAGATGATAATTTTCTTTTTAGTGGAATTTGCTAACTGGGCAGCTCTAAATAAAGCAGAAGATTCTGCCGTGAAAACGGAGGAGTATTGTGGAGTGTACGTAGAATCAGACTGTTGCCGTCATTATCAACTACTGCATATGCTATCGTTGCCTTAGTGCCATCAGTGTATAAGAAACCCCAGCCCAGATCTTCTAAACGTGCCTTCTTTTCTGCAAAGAGTCTTAAAAATTCTTCTTTAGAAGTGTTATTTATTTTCATTTTAGATAGTGATGTATCTATGGAAATAGCATTAAATTTCCACGGTAGTTTGATACTGATGTTTTTAGAATGATGAAGGGAAATTCCCATTGACCGGGCTAGCTCTAAGGAGTAGGCTATTCCCGACTTAAAGCGTTGGCGTCTTCGTGCAGTAATGAAAGACAATATGTCGTTGTCAATAATGGAATTAGTGCTGGTAAGGAGTTTAGGAATTATTCTCGCTCTAATTTCCTGGATTCTGTTTTCTATAGTAGGAAGGTTGGCCTCTGTAAGGTTTTATTATATTAATGACTGATTTACTGCTGTTACCGTATAGGTACAGTCCATAATCAATTTTACTCAGCACAAGTGTCCTAGTTAAATAAGTGAGTGTGTTGATATGAACAAAACTTTTAATTGATAGGTAACGTACAATGTTATTTCTAAAGGAATTTTTTTTAAATAGGTACAGTGTTCTCTCCAGTTGTATCTATATGAAAAGATAACACCTAAGATTCTAATCTGCTTAACATTTTGTATCCTCATTCCCTTATACAGAACTGAGTAGTTATCTGCATCGCAATTATGCTTCTTGCATATATGATTTTTTTTAGTTTTTTTGAAAGAAATTTTATTACGTGAGTACTCTCACCAGTCACTAATATCTTTGATTGTTTTCTCCAGTATAGATGTTGTTTCGTCATTTTTAATTCTTTTACAAAAGATATATAGATCGTCCGCATACAAACAATGATCAACAGCTGGGATTGAGTTTAAAATTTTACTTATTTCATTGAATGCTACGAGTATTTGGAATAAGACCACCGATAACGAAGACCCCTGTGAGATCCCATTCTCCAAGGGAAAAGTTTCTGATAGATAAGCATTAATGCGTACTTTAAAATGTCTTTTAGACAAAACAGACTGAATAAATCTTAATATCCTAGGGCCGATGGACAAAGACATTAAAGTGTTTAGAACAACGTCAGATCTAATTCTATCAAAAGCTTTCTCGAAGTCAACTGATAGCACAGTGACATGGTCTCTGGAAGAGAGGGTCTTAGATATGTAGTAATCGAGATGAAGAAGAGCGTCGTCACAGCCTTTACTTGCTTTAAAGACTACTTGCCTGTAATCAACTAGTTTCTTTTTTTTTTCGATGAACCACTTAAGTCATGTAGCAATAATCCCCATAATGATTTTAGAGAGGCAGGGCAATAGTGATATGGGGCGGTATTCAGCGACTGAAGAGCAATTATTCTCTTTGGGTATTGGAACTACGACGGCCAGTTTCCAAGAGTGGGGTATAATTCCACTTTCAAATACGGTGTTATAAAGATCTAATAGTTTATGTTTGGTATATTCCGTGAGAGGTTTAATCATCTGATATGATATACGGTCGACACCTGGAGTAGTACCCTTAACCTTCCTCAGACACTCATTAATCTCCAGGAGAGTTATTGGCTCCTCTAGGGAGGAAGAAATTTTGTCAGTTGGATTATTAGGTGGAAGGGTAAATGTGCGCTTGGCCGAAATGAAAGAGTGTGAAAAGTTTTCATCTGAAGAGTATTTAGCCCATTCGCTGCCAAAATAATTTGCTATTTTTATTGGGTCTAAAAGAGTTTCGTTATGGGAACTAATTGCCCTTATCATAACAGAGTTTTTTTCTTTGGGTGATACGGTTTATTCTGTTCCAGACATTGGAAATAGGTGTGTTACTGTTAATAGTTTTTGTGCATTTTTTGATAGGTCAGCCAAATGAGTGAGAAATTTACTGATGGTGATGGGATCAGGCTTATCGTTATTCAGTTTTATAGAAATTTGTATAAGGAAGTGATCACTGTTGTGCAAATCATCTAATACAGTCCAGTGGGTTATTGGAAAAAGAGAAGGTGAACAAAATGAAAGCTCAATGTGGGTAAGTGAACCATGGGTGGAAAAGTGTGTTGGGTTGCCGTCGTTCAGTATATAAAGGTTAAAGTCGTTTATTACTTTCTCAAGAAGTAGTCCTCTGTTGTTGCTAATGGCAGATCCCCATGTAGTGTTTCAGCAGTTAAAATTGTCAATTATCAATAATGGGCAGTTGTTGATAAGACATATCTTCGGTGGGAGGTGTGTAAAAAGATATCACTATAAATTTTATATTAAGAGTAATTTCTATGGCAATTATTTGATATTTAGAATTGACATGAAGTTGCTTATGAGGGATGTTAGATTTGACCAGTACTCCTATACCCTGCTTTGATATTAAGTTCTGTGTAGTGTTCATGAAGTTAGTTAGTTAATTAATTTCATCTTTATTTACTATTAATATTTACATATATACAATTCACTTATTTCGAGATTTTATCTGTAGATATTACAACGAATTAAATTTATACACAAAAGCCTTATTAAATTAATTTTACTTACAATATAATTTTATTTAAAGGGAAAATAGGAAAAACCTTTATATGATATAAAAAGAAAACTCAAATTTGAAAATTTAATAGGTATACATTCGTATTATTTGATTATAATACAAGTATACAAATATTTTCAACTGCTGATTTTGTCTCGAGGATGCAATTACGCCAATTCTCTCCATTCCCTTATCAAGCGATAAGAGGAATTTTCTACACTTTCAAAATATTTGTTATTTAATCTTTTAATATATTCGACGATGTACTCATATCTAGTTTCCATATGAAGAAGTTGCGTCGAGTATCTCCAATGTTTTTTATTTATAATTTTAAGGCATTTATTTTGAATAATTTGCAATTTTTTTACATGTGTTTTTGCAGCTTTATACCATATCTGGCAGGCATATGTCAAAGTTGGTCTTATAACACTTTTATATAAAAGATTTTTATTTTTAAGGTTTAGACATGAACGTTTATTTAGCAGTGGCCATAATACCCTTATGGTTTTGAGAGATTTTTTACAGATTTCCTTAATTTGTTTTGAGAAGTTTAGTTTTTCTATCTAAATACATGCCTAGATACTTAACATTGTTCTGAATTGGAACAGTTTCGTTATTAAAAATCAATTGTCGGCTTGGTAATCGTTTTGGAGACTTGTTATATGGGAATATAATAGCTTGAGTTTTGTTTGTGTTAATTTTAGTTTTCCATTTAGTGAAATATTTAACGCAAACTGCAGAGGCTTTTTCCATTTTCTTTAAAAGTGCTTTCGTAAGCTTACTAGAGGTTAAAAGAGCTGTATCGTCTGCATAATATGCTACTTTAACGAACTGTGGTTGTTTTAAGTCGGAGGTATAGATAGAGTACAGTAAAGGTGATAATATTGAGCCTTGTGGTAAACCAGCGGGAATCGATTTCACTGACACATCTACCTGTCCTACACCACAAGCCGCGCCCGCTCTTGCCAGTTCATCTGCAATCTCATTACCCCCTACGCCAGCATGCCCCGGAACCCAGCACAGTTCAACACTGCACACATCCAGGAGCGACGCAAGGGTACTCCTGCACAATACAACCAGCCTTGAGCTGACATGGCGACCAATCGGCGCCTTAATAGCCGCCTGACTGTCCAAATAAAAGACCACACAATCCCCCACAGCAGCCAGGTCGCGAAAACGCTCAGCTTCTCTGAGAACAGCGAAGATCACGGCCTGAAATCATCCGGGAGTCTAAAGGACAAATTAATGTCACTGTCCGCCATGTAGACTCCCGCGCCAGTGCCCTCCTCGGTCTTAGATCCATCCGTAAAGATGGCGTGGCCGCCAAAAAGTCCATCAACCCCACGCCAAGACTCTATCCGGAAAAACTGCCATAGAGGGCATAAGCCGAAGTCGCACTCCCTGACCTTATAGTCCGTTAAACCAGCACAGGTCACCGAATGCGCACCCCAGTCAAGTCCCCCCAAAATGGCAGAGTGTCCATAACCCAGAGCCTTGGCCAGACCCCCTTCAAAAATACTCAAGAAACTCCTAGCAACTTCGTTTATTTAATGTAATGAATAAATGCAAAGCCTAAAAAGAAAAAAAGCGCTAGCTGCAAAGGCTATCGGCTATATAATTTTCTCAGATACGAAGTTTGGTTTGCTTAATAAAGTTGTAGATGATATTTATATTAGTGATGGTTGTTTCGGAAAGTAGACTGGTGAGTTTGGGATGAGGCTGGAATATTCTTCTTGAATTGGCTAGTGCAGGACATTCATCAAGAACGTGCTTAATGGTCAGAACGGTGTTACATCTATTACAGGTTGGATTCGTAGCTTTCTTAATCAGGTGTTCGTGAGAGAAAGACGTATGAACACGTCTTAACCTAGAAAAAACCTTATTTTGCCTTTTTCCATTGATGTTGTTCGGATTGATGGCAGGGTAGTGGTAATGCATGGGACTATGCTCCTTGAATTTGTCTCTAATGTATTTGGTTACATACAGTCTAAGGTCAAGTTTTTTAAAGTTCGAATCCATAAGTACTGGAGCGTAAGAAGCGTACGTACTTGCAGCAATGTCAGCTTTTTCATTTCCAAAAATGCCACCGTGACCTGGAATGCAATGTATTCTAATTTTTTCTTCATTTCCGATGAGGGCATCCCTGATTTTCATTATTATACTCCATTTGTTATTAAAAGGGCTTGAGATAGCTTTCAGCGCCGAAAGATTGTCAGAGAAGATGATAATTTTCTTTTCAGTGGAATTTGCTAACTGGGAAGCTCTAAATAAAGCAGAAGATTCTGCCGTGAAAACGGAGGAGTATTGTGGAGTGTACGTAGAATCAGACTGTTGCCGTCATTATCAACTACTGCATATGCTATCGTTGCCTTAGTGCCATCAGTGTATAAGAAACCCCAGCCCAGATCTTCTAAACGTGCCTTCTTTTCTGCAAAGAGTCTTAAAAATTCTTCTTTAGAAGTGTTATTTATTTTCATTTTAGATAGTGATGTATCTATGGAAATAGCATTAAATTTCCACGGTAGTTTGATACTGATGTTTTTAGAATGATGAAGGGAAATTCCCATTGACCGGGCTAGCTCTAAGGAGTAGGCTATTCCCGACTTAAAGCGTTGGCGTCTTCGTGCAGTAATGAAAGACAATATGTCGTTGTCAATAATGGAATTAGTGCTGGTAAGGAGTTTAGGAATTATTCTCGCTCTAATTTCCTGGATTCTGTTTTCTATAGTAGGAAGGTTGGCCTCTGTAAGGTTTTATTATATTAATGACTGATTTACTGCTGTTACCGTATAGGTACAGTCCATAATCAATTTTACTCAGCACAAGTGTCCTAGTTAAATAAGTGAGTGTGTTGATATGAACAAAACTTTTAGTTGATAGGTAACGTACAATGTTACTTCTAAAGGAATTTTTTTTAAATAGGTACAGTGTTCTCTCCAGTTGTATCTATGTGAAAAGATAACGCCTAAGATTCTAATCTGCTTAACATTTTGTATCCTCATTCCCTTATACAGAACTGAGTAGTTATCTGCATCGCAATTATGTTTCTTGCATATATGATTTTTTTTTTTAGTTTTTTTGAAAGAAATTTTATTACGTGAGTACTCTCACCAGTCACTAATATCTTTGATTGTTTTCTCCAGTATAGATGTTGATTCGTCATTTTTAATTCTTTTACAAAGGATATATAGATCGTCCGCATACAAACAATGATCAACAGCTGGAATTGAGTTTAAAACTTTACTTATTTCATTGAATGCTACGAGTATTTGGAATAAGACCACCAATAACGAAG